>OY743225.1:127351886-127556529 GCA_963555765.1 Orthonevra nobilis | reverse complement strand
CGTCTAATGACAAAAATATGGAGCTGTGATTATCATGCAATTTTTGCAAAATTTTGCTTACAGCCCATGATTCCAAAATGCACTTTTTTCATGAAATCACTAAATACGTAATCTGAGCAGCTGAATACCAAGAACTCCTGGAGCTAAACACATATTCCTAAAATTGTATCCAGAAACCGTCTAATGTCAAAAATATGTAGCTGTGAATTTCGAGACTTTTTTTTCAAAAATTTTGCATACTACAGCCCATGATTCCAAAATGCACTTTTTTCATGAAATCACTAAATACGTAATTTGAGCAGCTGAATACCAAGAATTCCTGGAGCTAAATACATATTCCAAAAATTGTATCCAGAAACCGTCTAATGTCAAAAATATGTAGCTGTGAATTTCGAGACTTTTTTTTCAAAAATTTTGCTTACTATAGTCCATGATTCCAAAATGCACTTTTTTCATGAAATCACTAAATACGTAATTTGAGCAGCTGAATACCAAGAATTCCTGGAGCTAAATACATATTCCAAAAATTGTATCCAGAAACCGTCTAATGACAAAAATATGGAGCTGTGATTATCATGCAATTTTTGCAAAATTTTGCTTACAGCCCATGATTCCAAAATGCACTTTTTTCATGAAATCACTAAATACGTAATCTGAGCAGCTGAATACCAAGAACTCCTGGAGCTAAACAGATATTCCAAAAATTGTATCCAGAAACCGTCTAATGATAAAAATATGGAGCTGTGATTATCGTGCAATTTTTTGCAAAATTTTGCTTACTATAGCCCATGATTCCAAAATGCACTTTTTTCATGAAATCACTAAATACGTAATCTGAGCAGCTGAATACCAAGAACTCCTGGAGCTAAACACATATTCCAAAAATTGTATCCAGAAACCGTCTAATGTCAAAAATATGTAGCTGTGAATTTCGAGACTTTTTTTTTCAAAAATTTTGCTTACTATAGTCCATGATTCCAAAATGCACTTTTCTCATGAAATCACTAAATACGTAATCTGAGCAGCTGAATACCAAGAATTCCTGGAGCTAAATACATATTCCAAAAATTGTATCCAGAAACCGTCTAATGACAAAAATATGTAGCTGTGAATTTCGAGACTTTTTTTCAAAAATTTTGCTATCTATAGTCCATGATTCCAAAATGCACTTTTTTCATGAAATCACTAAATACGTAATCTGAGCAGCTGAATACCAAGAATTCCTGGAGCTAAACAGATATTCCAAAAATTGTATCCAGAAACCGTCTAATGACAAAAATATGGAGCTGTGATTATCATGCAATTTTTGCAAAATTTTGCTTACTATAGCCCATGATTCCAAAATGCACTTTTTTCATGAAATCACTTAATACGTAATCTGAGCAGTTGAATACCAAGAACTCCTGGAGCTAAACACATATTCCAAAAATTGTATCCAGAAACCGTCTAATGTCAAAAATATGTAGCTGTGAATTTCGAGACTTTTTTTTCAAAAATTTTGCTTACTATAGCCCATGATTCCAAAATGCACTTTTTTCATGAAATCACTAAATACGTAATCTGAGCAGTTGAATACCAAGAACTCCTGGAGCTAAACACATATTCCAAAAATTGTATCCAGAAACCGTCTAATGTCAAAAATATGTAGCTGTGAATTTCGAGACTTTTTTTTCAAAAATTTTGCTTACTATAGCCCATGATTCCAAAATGCACTTTTTTCATGAAATCACTAAATACGTAATCTGAGCAGTTGAATACCAAGAATTCCTGGAGCTAAACACATATTCCAAAAATTGTATCCAGAAATCGGCTAATGTCAAAAATATGGAGCTGTGAATTTCGAGACTTTTTTTTCCAAAATTTTGCTTACTATAGCCCATGATTCCAAAATGCACTTTTTTCATGAAATCACTAAATGCGTAATCTGAGCAGCTGAATACCAAGAATTCTTGGAATTAAACACATATTCCAAAAATTGTATCCAGAAACCGTCTAATGTCAAAAATATGTAGCTGTGAATTTCGAGACTTTTTTTCAAAAATTTTGCTTACTATAGCCCATGATTCCAAAATACACTTTTTTCATGAAATCACTAAATACGTGATCTGAGCAACTGAATACCAAGAGTTCTTCGAACCAAACACATATTCCAAAAATTGTATCCAGAAACCGTCTAATGTCAAAAATATGTAGCTGTGAATTTCGAGACTTTTTTTCAAAAATTTTGCTATCTATAGTCCATGATTCCAAAATGCACTTTTTTCATGAAATCACTAAATACGTAATCTGAGCAGTTGAATACCAAGAACTCCTGGAGCTAAACACATATTCCAAAAATTGTATCCAGAAACCGTCTAATGTCAAAAATATGTAGCTGTGAATTTCGAGACTTTTTTTCAAAAATTTTGCTATCTATAGCCCATGATTCCAAAATGCACTTTTTTCATGAAATCACTAAATACGTAATCTGAGCAGCTGAATACCAAGAATTCTTGGAGCTAAACAGATATTCCAAAAATTGTATCCAGAAACCGTCTAATGACAAAAATATGGAGCTGTGATTATCGTGCAATTTTTGCAAAATTTTGCTTACTATAGCCCATGATTCCAAAATGCACTTTTTTCATGAAATCACTAAATACGTAATCAGAGCAGCTGAATACCAAGAATTCCTGGAGCTAACCATATATTCCAAAAATTGTATCCAGAAACCGTCTAATGTCAAAAACATGGAGCTGTGATTATCGTGCAATTTTTTTGCAAAATTTTGCTTACTATAGCCCATGATTCCAAAATGCACTTTTTTCATGAAATCACTAAATACGTAATCTGAGCAGCTCAATACCAAGAATTCTTGGAGCTAAACAGATATTCCAAAAATTGTATCCAGAAACCGTCTAATGACAAAAATATGGAGCTGTGATTATCGTGTAATTTTTGCAAAATTTTGCTTACTATAGCCCATGATTCCAAAATGCACTTTTTTCATGAAATCACTAAATACGTAATCTGAGCAGTTGAATACCAAGAACTCCTGGAGCTAAACACATATTCCAAAAATTGTATCCAGAAACCGTCTAATGTCAAAAATATGTAGCTGTGAATTTCGAGACTTTTTTTTCAAAAATTTTGCTTACTATAGCCCATGATTCCAAAATGCACTTTTTTCATGAAATCACTAAATACGTAATCTGAGCAGCTGAATACCAAGAATTCTTGGAGCTAAACAGATATTCCAAAAATTGTATCCAGAAACCGTCTAATGACAAAAATATGGAGCCGTGATTATCGTGCAATTTTTTGCAAAATTTTGCTTACTATAGCCCATGATTCCAAAATGCACTTTTTTCATGAAATCACTAAATACGTAATCTGAGCAGCTGAATACCAAGAATTCTTGGAACAAAACACATATTCCAAAAATTGTATCCAGAAACCGTCTAATGACAAAAATATGGAGCTGTGATTATCGTGCAATTTTTTGCAAAATTTTGCTTACTATAGCCCGTGATTCCAAAATGCACTTTTTTCATGAAATCACTAAATACGTAACCTGAGCAGCTGAATACTAAGAATTCCTGGAGCTAAACAGATATTCCAAAAATTGTATCCAAAAACCGTCTAATGACAAAAATATGGAGCCGTGATTATCGTGCAATTTTTTGCAAAATTTTGCTTACTATAGCCCATGTTTCCAAAATGCACTTTTTTCATGAAATCACTAAATACGTAATCTGAGCAGCTGAATACCAAGAATTCTTGGAACAAAACACATATTCCAAAAATTGTATCCAGAAACCGTCTAATGTCAAAAATATGTAGCTGTGAATTTCGAGACTTTTTTTTCAAAAATTTTGCTTACTAGAGTCCATGATTCCAAAATGCACTTTTTTCATGAAATCACTAAATACGTAATCTGAGCAGCTGAATACCAAGAATTCTTGGAACTAAACACATATTCCAAAAATTTTATCCAGAAACCGTCTAATGTCAAAAATATGTAGCTGTGAATTTCGAGACTTTTTTTCAAAAATTTTGCTTACTTTAGCCCATGATTCCAAAATGCACTTCTTTCAAGAAATCACTAAAAACGTAATCTGAGCAACTGAATACCAAGAATTCTTGGAACTAAACACATATTCCAAAAATTGTATCCAGAAACCGTCTAATGTCAAAAATATGTAGCTGTGAATTTCGAGACTTTTTTTTCAAAAATTTTGCTTACTATAGCCCATGATTCCAAAATGCACTTTTTTCATGAAATCACTAAATACGTAATTTGAGCAGCTGAATACCAAGAATTCCTGGAGCTAAACACATATTCCAAAAATTGTATCCAGAAATCGGCTAATGTCAAAAATATGGAGCTGTGAATTTCGAGACTTTTTTTTCCAAAATTTTGCTTACTATAGCCCATGATTCCAAAATGCACTTTTTTCATGAAATCACTAAATGCGTAATCTGAGCAGCTGAATACCAAGAATTCTTGGAATTAAACACATATTCCAAAAATTGTATCCAGAAACCGTCTAATGTCAAAAATATGTAGCTGTGAATTTCGAGACTTTTTTTCAAAAATTTTGCTTACTATAGCCCATGATTCCAAAATACACTTTTTTCATGAAATCACTAAATACGTGATCTGAGCAACTGAATACCAAGAGTTCTTCGAACCAAACACATATTCCAAAAATTGTATCCAGAAACCGTCTAATGTCAAAAATATGTAGCTGTGAATTTCGAGACTTTTTTTCAAAAATTTTGCTATCTATAGTCCATGATTCCAAAATGCACTTTTTTCATGAAATCACTAAATACGTAATCTGAGCAGTTGAATACCAAGAACTCCTGGAGCTAAACACATATTCCAAAAATTGTATCCAGAAACCGTCTAATGTCAAAAATATGTAGCTGTGAATTTCGAGACTTTTTTTCAAAAATTTTGCTATCTATAGCCCATGATTCCAAAATGCACTTTTTTCATGAAATCACTAAATACGTAATCTGAGCAGCTGAATACCAAGAATTCTTGGAGCTAAACAGATATTCCAAAAATTGTATCCAGAAACCGTCTAATGACAAAAATATGGAGCTGTGATTATCGTGCAATTTTTGCAAAATTTTGCTTACTATAGCCCATGATTCCAAAATGCACTTTTTTCATGAAATCACTAAATACGTAATCAGAGCAGCTGAATACCAAGAATTCCTGGAGCTAACCATATATTCCAAAAATTGTATCCAGAAACCGTCTAATGTCAAAAACATGGAGCTGTGATTATCGTGCAATTTTTTTGCAAAATTTTGCTTACTATAGCCCATGATTCCAAAATGCACTTTTTTCATGAAATCACTAAATACGTAATCTGAGCAGCTCAATACCAAGAATTCTTGGAGCTAAACAGATATTCCAAAAATTGTATCCAGAAACCGTCTAATGACAAAAATATGGAGCTGTGATTATCGTGTAATTTTTGCAAAATTTTGCTTACTATAGCCCATGATTCCAAAATGCACTTTTTTCATGAAATCACTAAATACGTAATCTGAGCAGTTGAATACCAAGAACTCCTGGAGCTAAACACATATTCCAAAAATTGTATCCAGAAACCGTCTAATGTCAAAAATATGTAGCTGTGAATTTCGAGACTTTTTTTTCAAAAATTTTGCTTACTATAGCCCATGATTCCAAAATGCACTTTTTTCATGAAATCACTAAATACGTAATCTGAGCAGCTGAATACCAAGAATTCTTGGAGCTAAACAGATATTCCAAAAATTGTATCCAGAAACCGTCTAATGACAAAAATATGGAGCTGTGATTATCGTGCAATTTTTGCAAAATTTTGCTTACTATAGCCCATGATTCCAAAATGCACTTTTTTCATGAAATCACTAAATACGTAATCAGAGCAGCTGAATACCAAGAATTCCTGGAGCTAACCATATATTCCAAAAATTGTATCCAGAAACCGTCTAATGTCAAAAACATGGAGCTGTGATTATCGTGCAATTTTTTTGCAAAATTTTGCTTACTATAGCCCATGATTCCAAAATGCACTTTTTTCATGAAATCACTAAATACGTAATCTGAGCAACTGAATACCAAGAACTCCTGGAGCTAAACACATATTCCAAAAATTGTATCCAGAAACCGTCTAATGTCAAAAATATGTAGCTGTGAATTTCGAGACTTTTTTTTTCAAAAATTTTGCTTACTATAGTCCATGATTCCAAAATGCACTTTTTTCATGAAATCACTAAATACGTAATCTGAGCAGCTGAATACCAAGAATTCCTAGAGCTAAACAGATATTCCAAAGATTGTATCCAGAAACCGTCTAATGACAAAAATATGGAGCTGTGATTATCGTGCAATTTTTGCAAAATTTTGCTTACTATAGCCCATGATTCCAAAATGCACTTTTTTCATGAAATCACTAAATACGTTATCTGAGCAACTGAATACTAAGAACTCCTGGAGCTAAACACATATTCCAAAAATTGTATCCAGAAACCGTCTAATGTCAAATATATGTAGCTGTGAATTTCGAGACTTTTTTTTTCAAAAATTTTGCTTACTATAGTCCATGATTCCAAAATGCACTTTTTTCATGAAATCACTAAATACGTAATCTGAGCAGCTGAATACCAAGAATTCCTAGAGCTAAACAGATATTCCAAAGATTGTATCCAGAAACCGTCTAATGACAAAAATATGGAGCTGTGATTATCGTGTAATTTTTGCAAAATTTTGCTTACTATAGCCCATGATTCCAAAATGCACTTTTTTCATGAAATCGCTAAATACGTAATCTGAGCAGTTGAATACCAAGAACTCCTGGAGCTAAACACATATTCCAAAAATTGTATCCAGAAACCGTCTAATGTCAAAAATATGTAGCTGTGAATTTCGAGACTTTTTTTTCAAAAATTTTGCTTACTATAGCCCATGATTCCAAAATGCACTTTTTTCATGAAATCACTAAATACGTAATCTGAGCAGCTGAATACCAAGAATTCTTGGAGCTAAACAGATATTCCAAAAATTGTATCCAGAAACCGTCTAATGACAAAAATATGGAGCTGTGATTATCGTGCAATTTTTGCAAAATTTTGCTTACTATAGCCCATGATTCCAAAATGCACTTTTTTCATGAAATCACTAAATACGTAATCAGAGCAGCTGAATACCAAGAATTCCTGGAGCTAACCATATATTCCAAAAATTGTATCCAGAAACCGTCTAATGTCAAAAACATGGAGCTGTGATTATCGTGCAATTTTTTTGCAAAATTTTGCTTACTATAGCCCATGATTCCAAAATGCACTTTTTTCATGAAATCACTAAATACGTAATCTGAGCAACTGAATACCAAGAACTCCTGGAGCTAAACACATATTCCAAAAATTGTATCCAGAAACCGTCTAATGTCAAAAATATGTAGCTGTGAATTTCGAGACTTTTTTTTCCAAAAATTTTGCTTACTATAGTCCATGATTCCAAAATGCACTTTTTTCATGAAATCACTAAATACGTAATCTGAGCAGCTGAATACCAAGAATTCCTAGAGCTAAACAGATATTCCAAAGATTGTATCCAGAAACCGTCTAATGACAAAAATATGGAGCTGTGATTATCGTGTAATTTTTGCAAAATTTTGCTTACTTATAGCCCATGATTCCAAAATGCACTTTTTTCATGAAATCACTAAATACGTAATCTGAGCAGCTGAATACCAAGAATTCTTGGAACAAAACACATATTCCAAAAATTGTATCCAGAAACCGTCTAATGTCAAAAATATGTAGCTGTGAATTTCGAGACTTTTTTTTCAAAAATTTTGCTTACTATAGCCCATGATTCCAAAATGCACTTTTTTCATGAAATCACTAAATACGTAATTTGAGCAGCTGAATACCAAGAATTCCTGGAGCTAAACACATATTCCAAAAATTGTATCTAGAAACCGTCTAATGACAAAAACATGGAGCTGTGATTATCGTGCAATTTTTTGCAAAATTTTGCTTACTATAGCCCATGATTCCAAAATGCATTTTTTTCATGAAATCACTAAATACGTAATCTGAGCAACTGAATACCAAGAATTCTTGGAACTAAACACATATTCCAAAAATTGTATCCAGAAATCGGCTAATGTCAAAAATATGGAGCTGTGAATTTCGAGACTTTTTTTTCCAAAATTTTGCTTACTATAGCCCATGATTCCAAAATGCACTTTTTTCATGAAATCACTAAATGCGTAATCTGAGCAGCTGAATACCAAGAATTCTTGGAACTAAACACATATTCCAAAAATTGTATCCAGAAACCGTCTAATGTCAAAAATATGTAGCTGTGAATTTCGAGACTTTTTTTCAAAAATTTTGCTTACTATAGCCCATGATTCCAAAATATACTTTTTTCATGAAATCACTAAATACGTGATCTGAGCAACTGAATACCAAGAGTTCTTCGAACCAAACACATATTCCAAAAATTGTATCCAGAAACCGTCTAATGTCAAAAATATGTAGCTGTGAATTTCGAGACTTTTTTTCAAAAATTTTGCTATCTATTGTCCATGATTCCAAAATGCACTTTTTTCATGAAATCACTAAATACGTAATCTGAGCAGTTGAATACCAAGAACTCCTGGAGCTAAACACATATTCCAAAAATTGTATCCAGAAACCGTCTAATGATAAAAATATGGAGCTGTGATTATCGTGCAATTTTTTGCAAAATTTTGCTTACTATAGCCCATGATTCCAAAATGCACTTTTTTCATGAAATCACTTAATACGTAATCTGAGCAGCTGAATACCAAGAACTCCTGGAGCTAAACACATATTCCAAAAATTGTATCCAGAAACCGTGTAATGTCAAAAATATGAAGCTGTGAATTTCGAGACTTTTTTTTCAAAAATTTTGCTTACTATAGTCCATGATTCCAAAATGACTTTTTTCATGAAATCACTAAATACGTAATCTGAGCAGCTGAATACCAAGAACTCCTGGAGCTAAACACATATTCCAAAAATTGTATCCAGAAACCGTCTAATGTCAAAAATATGAAGCTGTGAATTTCGAGACTTTTTTTTCAAAAATTTTGCTTACTATAGTCCATGATTCCAAAATGCACTTTTTTCATGAAATCACTAAATACGTAATCTGAGCAGCTGAATACCAAGAACTCCTGGAGCTAAACACATATTCCAAAAATTGTATCCAGAAACCGTCTAATGTCAAAAATATGTAGCTGTGAATTTCGAGACTTTTTTTTCAAAAATTTTGCTTACTATAGTCCATGATTCCAAAATGCACTTTTTTCATGAAATCACTAAATACGTAATCTGAGCAGCTGAATACCAAGAATTCCTGGAGCTAAACAGATATTCCAAAAATTGTATCCAGAAACCGTCTAATGACAAAAATATGGAGCTGTGATTATCGTGCAATTTTTGCAAAATTTTGCTTACTATAGCCCATGATTCCAAATTGCACTTTTTTCATGAAATCACTAAATACGTAATCTGAGCAGCTGAATACCAAGAACTCCTGGAGCTAAACACATATCCCAAAAATTGTATCCAGAAACCGTCTAATGTCAAAAATATGTAGCTGTGAATTTCGAGACTTTTTTTTCAAAAATTTTGCTTACTATAGTCCATGATTCCAAAATGCACTTTTTTCATGAAATCACTAAATACGTAATCTGAGCAGCTGAAAACCAAGAATTCCTGGAGCTAAAGAGATATTCCAAAAATTGTATCCAGAAACCGTCTAATGACAAAAATATGGAGCTGTGATTATCATGCAATTTTTGCAAAATTTTGCTTACAGCCCATGATTCCAAAATGCACTTTTTTCATGAAATCACTAAATACGTAATCTGAGCAGCTGAATACCAAGAACTCCTGGAGCTAAACACATATTCCTAAAATTGTATCCAGAAACCGTCTAATGTCAAAAATATGTAGCTGTGAATTTCGAGACTTTTTTTTCAAAAATTTTGCATACTATAGCCCATGATTCCAAAATGCACTTTTTTCATGAAATCACTAAATACGTAATTTGAGCAGCTGAATACCAAGAATTCCTGGAGCTAAATACATATTCCAAAAATTGTATCCAGAAACCGTCTAATGTCAAAAATATGTAGCTGTGAATTTCGAGACTTTTTTTTCAAAAATTTTGCTATCTATAGTCCATGATTCCAAAATGCACTTTTTTCATGAAATCACTAAATACGTAATCTGAGCAGCTGAATACCAAGAATTCCTGGAGCTAAACAGATATTCCAAAAATTGTATCCAGAAACCGTCTAATGATAAAAATATGGAGCTGTGATTATCGTGCAATTTTTTGCAAAATTTTGCTTACTATAGCCCATGATTCCAAAATGCACTTTTTTCATGAAATCACTTAATACGTAATCTGAGCAGCTGAATACCAAGAACTCCTGGAGCTAAACACATATTCCAAAAATTGTATCCAGAAACCGTGTAATGTCAAAAATATGAAGCTGTGTATTTCGAGACTTTTTTTTCAAAAATTTTGCTTACTATAGTCCATGATTCCAAAATGCACTTTTTTCATGAAATCACTAAATACGTAATCTGAGCAGCTGAATACCAAGAACTCCTGGAGCTAAACACATATTCCAAAAATTGTATCCAGAAACCGTCTAATGTCGAAAATATGTAGCTGTGAATTTCGAGACTTTTTTTTCAAAAATTTTGCTTACTATAGTCCATGATTCCAAAATGACTTTTTTCATGAAATCACTAAATACGTAATCTGAGCAGCTGAATACCAAGAACTCCTGGAGCTAAACACATATTCCAAAAATTGTATCCAGAAACCGTCTAATGTCAAAAATATGTAGCTGTGAATTTCGAGACTTTTTTTTCAAAAATTTTGCTTACTATAGTCCATGATTCCAAAATGCACTTTTTTCATGAAATCACTAAATACGTAATCTGAGCAGCTGAATACCAAGAATTCCTGGAGCTAAACAGATATTCCAAAAATTGTATCCAGAAACCGTCTAATGACAAAAATATGGAGCTGTGATTATCGTGCAATTTTTGCAAAATTTTGCTTACTATAGCCCATGATTCCAAATTGCACTTTTTTCATGAAATCACTAAATACGTAATCTGAGCAGCTGAATACCAAGAACTCCTGGAGCTAAACACATATCCCAAAAATTGTATCCAGAAACCGTCTAATGTCAAAAATATGTAGCTGTGAATTTCGAGACTTTTTTTTCAAAAATTTTGCTTACTATAGTCCATGATTCCAAAATGCACTTTTTTCATGAAATCACTAAATACGTAATCTGAGCAGCTGAAAACCAAGAATTCCTGGAGCTAAAGAGATATTCCAAAAATTGTATCCAGAAACCGTCTAATGACAAAAATATGGAGCTGTGATTATCATGCAATTTTTGCAAAATTTTGCTTACAGCCCATGATTCCAAAATGCACTTTTTTCATGAAATCACTAAATACGTAATCTGAGCAGCTGAATACCAAGAACTCCTGGAGCTAAACACATATTCCTAAAATTGTATCCAGAAACCGTCTAATGTCAAAAATATGCTGCTGTGAATTTCGAGACTTTTTTTTCAAAAATTTTGCATACTATAGCCCATGATTCCAAAATGCACTTTTTTCATGAAATCACTAAATACGTAATTTGAGCAGCTGAATACCAAGAATTCCTGGAGCTAAATACATATTCCAAAAATTGTATCCAGAAACCGTCTAATGTCAAAAATATGTAGCTGTGAATTTCGAGACTTTTTTTTCAAAAATTTTGCTTACTATAGTCCATGATTCCAAAATGCACTTTTTTCATGAAATCACTAAATACGTAATTTGAGCAGCTGAATACCAAGAATTCCTGGAGCTAACCACATATTCCAAAAATTGTATCCAGAAACCGTCTAATGTCAAAAACACGGAGCTGTGATTATCGTGCAATTTTTTGCAAAATTTTGCTTACTATAGCCCATGATTCCAAAATGCACTTTTTTCATGAAATCACTAAATACGTAATCTGAGCAGCTGAATACCAAGAATTCCTGGAGCTAAACACATATTCCAAAAATTGTATCCAGAAACCGTCTAATGTCAAAAATATGTAGCTGTGAATTTCGAGACTTTTTTTTCAAAAATTTTGCTATCTATAGTCCATGATTCCAAAATGCACTTTTTTCATGAAATCACTAAATACGTAATCTGAGCAGCTGAATACCAAGAATTCCTGGAGCTAAACAGATATTCCAAAAATTGTATCCAGAAACCGTCTAATGATAAAAATATGGAGCTGTGATTATCGTGCAATTTTTTGCAAAATTTTGCTTACTATAGCCCATGATTCCAAAATGCACTTTTTTCATGAAATCACTTAATACGTAATCTGAGCAGCTGAATACCAAGAACTCCTGGAGCTAAACACATATTCCAAAAATTGTATCCAGAAACCGTGTAATGTCAAAAATATGAAGCTGTGAATTTCGAGACTTTTTTTTCAAAAATTTTGCTTACTATAGTCCATGATTCCAAAATGCACTTTTCTCATGAAATCACTAAATACGTAATCTGAGCAGCTGAATACCAAGAATTCCTGGAGCTAAATACATACTCCAAAAATTGTATCCAGAAACCGTCTAATGACAAAAATATGTAGCTGTGAATTTCGAGACTTTTTTTCAAAAATTTTGCTATCTATAGTCCATGATTCCAAAATGCACTTTTTTCATGAAATCACTAAATACGTAATCTGAGCAGCTGAATACCAAGAATTCCTGGAGCTAAATACATATTCCAAAAATTGTATCCAGAAACCGTCTAATGACAAAAATATGTAGCTGTGAATTTCGAGACTTTTTTTCAAAAATTTTGCTATCTATAGTCCATGATTCCAAAATGCACTTTTTTCATGAAATCACTAAATACGTAATCTGAGCAGCTGAATACCAAGAATTCCTGGAGCTGAACAGATATTCCAAAAATTGTATCCAGAAACCGTCTAAATGACAAAAATATGTAGCTGTGAATTTCGAGACTTTTTTTCAAAAATTTTGCTATCTATAGTCCATGATTCCAAAATGCACTTTTTTCATGAAATCACTAAATACGTAATCTGAGCAGCTGAATACCAAGAATTCCTGGAGCTAAATACATATTCCAAAAATTGTATCCAGAAACCGTCTAATGACAAAAATATGTAGCTGTGAATTTCGAGACTTTTTTTCAAAAATTTTGCTATCTATAGTCCATGATTCCAAAATGCACTTTTTTCATGAAATCACTAAATACGTAATCTGAGCAGCTGAATACCAAGAATTCCTGGAGCTAAACAGATATTCCAAAAATTGTATCCAGAAACCGTCTAATGTCAAAAATATGGAGCTGTGATTATCGTCCAATTTTTTGCAAAATTTTGCTTACTATAGCCCATGATTCCAAAATGCACTTTTTTCATGAAATCACTAAATACGTAATCTGAGCAGCTGAAAACCAAGAATTCCTGGAGCTAAAGAGATATTCCAATAATTGTATCCAGAAACCGTCTAATGACAAAAATATGGAGCTGTGATTATCATGCAATTTTTGCAAAATTTTGCTTACAGCCCATGATTCCAAAATGCACTTTTTTCATGAAATCACTAAATACGTAATCTGAGCAGCTGAATACCAAGAACTCCTGGAGCTAAACACATATTCCTAAAATTGTATCCAGAAACCGTCTAATGTCAAAAATATGTAGCTGTGAATTTCGAGACTTTTTTTTCAAAAATTTTGCATACTATAGCCCATGATTCCAAAATGCACTTTTTTCATGAAATCACTAAATACGTAATTTGAGCAGCTGAATACCAAGAATTCCTGGAGCTAAATACATATTCCAAAAATTGTATCCAGAAACCGTCTAATGTCAAAAATATGTAGCTGTGAATTTCGAGACTTTTTTTTCAAAAATTTTGCTTACTATAGTCCATGATTCCAAAATGCACTTTTTTCATGAAATCACTAAATACGTAATTTGAGCAGCTGAATACCAAGAATTCCTGGAGCTAACCACATATTCCAAAAATTGTATCCAGAAACCGTCTAATGTCAAAAACACGGAGCTGTGATTATCGTGCAATTTTTTGCAAAATTTTGCTTACTATAGCCCATGATTCCAAAATGCACTTTTTTCATGAAATCACTAAATACGTAATCTGAGCAGCTAAATACCAAGAATTCCTGGAGCTAAACACATATTCCAAAAATTGTATCCAGAAACCGTCTAATGTCAAAAATATGTAGCTGTGAATTTCGAGACTTTTTTTTCAAAAATTTTGCTATCTATAGTCCATGATTCCAAAATGCACTTTTTTCATGAAATCACTAAATACGTAATCTGAGCAGCTGAATACCAAGAATTCCTGGAGCTAAACAGATATTCCAAAAATTGTATCCAGAAACCGTCTAATGACAAAAATATGGAGCTGTGATTATCGTGCAATTTTTGCAAAATTTTGCTTACTATAGCCCATGATTCCAAATTGCACTTTTTTCATGAAATCACTAAATACGTAATCTGAGCAGCTGAATACCAAGAATTCCTGGAGCTAAATACATATTCCAAAAATTGTATCCAGAAACCGTCTAATGACAAAAATATGTAGCTGTGAATTTCGAGACTTTTTTTCAAAAATTTTGCTATCTATAGTCCATGATTCCAAAATGCACTTTTTTCATGAAATCACTAAATACGTAATCTGAGCAGCTGAAAACCAAGAATTCCTGGAGCTAAAGATTGTATCCAGAAACCGTCTAATGACAAAAATATGGAGCTGTGATTATCATGCAATTTTTGCAAAATTTTGCTTACAGCCCATGATTCCAAAATGCACTTTTTTCATGAAATCACTAAATACGTAATCTGAGCAGCTGAATACCAAGAACTCCTGGAGCTAAACACATATTCCTAAAATTGTATCCAGAAACCGTCTAATGTCAAAAATATGTAGCTGTGAATTTCGAGACTTTTTTTTCAAAAATTTTGCATACTATAGCCCATGATTCCAAAATGCACTTTTTTCATGAAATCACTAAATACGTAATTTGAGCAGCTGAATACCAAGAATTCCTGGAGCTAAATACATATTCCAAAAATTGTATCCAGAAACCGTCTAATGTCAAAAATATGTAGCTGTGAATTTCGAGACTTTTTTTTCAAAAATTTTGCTTACTATAGTCCATGATTCCAAAATGCACTTTTTTCATGAAATCACTAAATACGTAATTTGAGCAGCTGAATACCAAGAATTCCTGGAGCTAACCACATATTCCAAAAATTGTATCCAGAAACCGTCTAATGTCAAAAACACGGAGCTGTGATTATCGTGCAATTTTTTTGCAAAATTTTGCTTACTATAGCCCATGATTCCAAAATGCACTTTTTTCATGAAATCACTAAATACGTAATCTGAGCAGCTGAATACCAAGAATTCCTGGAGCTAAACACATATTCCAAAAATTGTATCCAGAAACCGTCTAATGTCAAAAATATGTAGCTGTGAATTTCGAGACTTTTTTTTCAAAAATTTTGCTATCTATAGTCCATGATTCCAAAATGCACTTTTTTCATGAAATCACTAAATACGTAATCTGAGCAGCTGAATACCAAGAATTCCTGGAGCTAAACAGATATTCCAAAAATTGTATCCAGAAACCGTCTAATGATAAAAATATGGAGCTGTGATTATCGTGCAATTTTTTGCAAAATTTTGCTTACTATAGCCCATGATTCCAAAATGCACTTTTTTCATGAAATCACTAAATACGTAATCTGAGCAGCTGAATACCAAGAACTCCTGGAGCTAAACACATATTCCAAAAATTGTATCCAGAAACCGTCTAATGACAAAAATATGTAGCTGTGAATTTCGAGACTTTTTTTTTCAAAAATTTTGCTTACTATAGTCCATGATTCCAAAATGCACTTTTCTCATGAAATCACTAAATACGTAATCTGAGCAGCTGAATACCAAGAATTCCTGGAGCTAAATACATATTCCAAAAATTGTATCCAGAAACCGTCTAATGACAAAAATATGTAGCTGTGAATTTCGAGACTTTTTTTCAAAAATTTTGCTATCTATAGTCCATGATTCCAAAATGCACTTTTTTCATGAAATCACTAAATACGTAATCTGATCAGCTGAATACCAAGAATTCCTGGAGCTAAACAGATATTCCAAAAATTGTATCCAGAAACCGTCTAATGACAAAAATATGGAGCTGTGATTATCATGCAATTTTTGCAAAATTTTGCTTACTATAGCCCATGATTCCAAAATGCACTTTTTTCATGAAATCACTTAATACGTAATCTGAGCAGTTGAATACCAAGAACTCCTGGAGCTAAACACATATTCCAAAAATTGTATCCAGAAACCGTCTAATGTCAAAAATATGTAGCTGTGAATTTCGAGACTTTTTTTTCAAAAATTTTGCTTACTATAGCCCATGATTCCAAAATGCACTTTTTTCATGAAATCACTAAATACGTAATCTGAGCAGTTGAATACCAAGAACTCCTGGAGCTAAACACATATTCCAAAAATTGTATCCAGAAACCGTCTAATGTCAAAAATATGTAGCTGTGAATTTCGAGACTTTTTTTTCAAAAATTTTGCTTACTATAGTCCATGATTCCAAAATGCACTTTTTTCATGAAATCACTAAATACGTAATCTGAGCAGATGAATACCAAGAATTCCTGGAGCTAAACAGATATTCCAAAAATTGTATCCAGAAACCGTCTAATGACAAAAATATGGAGCCGTGATTATCGTGCAATTTTTTGCAAAATTTTGCTTACTATAGCCCATGATTCCAAAATGCACTTTTTTCATGAAATCACTAAATACGTAATCTGAGCAGCTGAATACCAAGAATTCTTGGAACAAAACACATATTCCAAAAATTGTATCCAGAAACCGTCTAATGACAAAAATATGGAGCTGTGATTATCGTGCAATTTTTTGCAAAATTTTGCTTACTATAGCCCGTGATTCCAAAATGCACTTTTTTCATGAAATCACTAAATACGTAATCTGAGCAGCTGAATACTAAGAATTCCTGGAGCTAAACAGATATTCCAAAAATTGTATCCAAAAACCGTCTAATGACAAAAATATGGAGCCGTGATTATCGTGCAATTTTTTGCAAAATTTTGCTTACTATAGCCCATGTTTCCAAAATGCACTTTTTTCATGAAATCACTAAATACGTAATCTGAGCAGCTGAATACCAAGAATTCTTGGAACAAAACACATATTCCAAAAATTGTATCCAGAAACCGTCCAATGTCAAAAATATGTAGCTGTGAATTTCGAGACTTTTTTTTCAAAAATTTTGCTTACTAGAGTCCATGATTCCAAAATGCACTTTTTTCATGAAATCACTAAATACGTAATCTGAGCAGCTGAATACCAAGAATTCTTGGAACTAAACACATATTCCAAAAATTTTATCCAGAAACCGTCTAATGTCAAAAATATGTAGCTGTGAATTTCGAGACTTTTTTTCAAAAATTTTGCTTACTTTAGCCCATGATTCCAAAATGCACTTCTTTCAAGAAATCACTAAAAACGTAATCTGAGCAACTGAATACCAAGAATTCTTGGAACTAAACACATATTCCAAAAATTGTATCCAGAAACCGTCTAATGTCAAAAATATTTAGCTGTGAATTTCGAGACTTTTTTTTCAAAAATTTTGCTTACTATAGCCCATGATTCCAAAATGCACTTTTTTCATGAAATCACTAAATACGTAATTTGAGCAGCTGAATACCAAGAATTCCTGGAGCTAAACACATATTCCAAAAATTGTATCTAGAAACCGTCTAATGACAAAAACATGGAGCTGTGATTATCGAGCAATTTTTTGCAAAATTTTGCTTACTATAGCCCATGATTCCAAAATGCATTTTTTTCATGAAATCACTAAATACGTAATCTGAGCAGCTGAATACCAAGAATTCTTGGAACAAAACACATATTCCAAAAATTGTATCCAGAAACCGTCTAATGTCAAAAATATGTAGCTGTGAATTTCGAGACTTTTTTTTCAAAAATTTTGCTTACTAGAGTCCATGATTCCAAAATGCACTTTTTTCATGAAATCACTAAATACGTAATCTGAGCAGCTGAATACCAAGAATTCTTGGAACTAAACACATATTCCAAAAATTTTATCCAGAAACCGTCTAATGTCAAAAATATGTAGCTGTGAATTTCGAGACTTTTTTTCAAAAATTTTGCTTACTTTAGCCCATGATTCCAAAATGCACTTCTTTCAAGAAATCACTAAAAACGTAATCTGAGCAACTGAATACCAAGAATTCTTGGAACTAAACACATATTCCAAAAATTGTATCCAGAAACCGTCTAATGTCAAAAATATGTAGCTGTGAATTTCGAGACTTTTTTTTCAAAAATTTTGCTTACTATAGCCCATGATTCCAAAATGCACTTTTTTCATGAAATCACTAAATACGTAATTTGAGCAGCTGAATACCAAGAATTCCTGGAGCTAAACACATATTCCAAAAATTGTATCTAGAAACCGTCTAATGACAAAAACATGGAGCTGTGATTATCGTGCAATTTTTTGCAAAATTTTGCTTACTATAGCCCATGATTCCAAAATGCATTTTTTTCATGAAATCACTAAATACGTAATCTGAGCAACTGAATACCAAGAATTCTTGGAACTAAACACATATTCCAAAAATTGTATCCAGAAATCGGCTAATGTCAAAAATATGGAGCTGTGAATTTCGAGACTTTTTTTTCCAAAATTTTGCTTACTATAGCCCATGATTCCAAAATGCACTTTTTTCATGAAATCACTAAATGCGTAATCTGAGCAGCTGAATACCAAGAATTCTTGGAATTAAACACATATTCCAAAAATTGTATCCAGAAACCGTCTAATGTCAAAAATATGTAGCTGTGAATTTCGAGACTTTTTTTCAAAAATTTTGCTTACTATAGCCCATGATTCCAAAATACACTTTTTTCATGAAATCACTAAATACGTGATCTGAGCAACTGAATACCAAGAGTTCTTCGAACCAAACACATATTCCAAAAATTGTATCCAGAAACCGTCTAATGTCAAAAATATGTAGCTGTGAATTTCGAGACTTTTTTTCAAAAATTTTGCTATCTATAGTCCATGATTCCAAAATGCACTTTTTTCATGAAATCACTAAATACGTAATCTGAGCAGTTGAATACCAAGAACTCCTGGAGCTAAACACATATTCCAAAAATTGTATCCAGAAACCGTCTAATGTCAAAAATATGTAGCTGTGAATTTCGAGACTTTTTTTTCAAAAATTTTGCTTACTATAGCCCATGATTCCAAAATGCACTTTTTTCATGAAATCACTAAATACGTAATCTGAGCAGCTGAATACCAAGAATTCTTGGAGCTAAACAGATATTCCAAAAATTGTATCCAGAAACCGTCTAATGACAAAAATATGGTGCTGTGATTATCGTGCAATTTTTGCAAAATTTTGCTTACTATAGCCCATGATTCCAAAATGCACTTTTTTCATGAAATCACTAAATACGTAATCAGAGCAGCTGAATACCAAGAATTCCTGGAGCTAAGCATATATTCCAAAAATTGTATCCAGAAACCGTCTAATGTCAAAAACATGGAGCTGTGATTATCGTGCAATTTTTTTGCAAAATTTTGCTTACTATAGCCCATGATTCCAAAATGCACTTTTTTCATGAAATCACTAAATACGTAATCTGAGCAACTGAATACTAAGAACTCCTGGAGCTAAACACATATTCCAAAAATTGTATCCAGAAACCGTCTAATGTCAAAAATATGTAGCTGTGAATTTCGAGACTTTTTTTTTCAAAAATTTTGCTTACTATAGTCCATGATTCCAAAATGCACTTTTTTCATGAAATCACTAAATACGTAATCTGAGCAGCTGAATACCAAGAATTCCTAGAGCTAAACAGATATTCCAAAGATTGTATCCAGAAACCGTCTAATGACAAAAATATGGAGCTGTGATTATCGTGTAATTTTTGCAAAATTTTGCTTACTATAGCCCATGATTCCAAAATGCACTTTTTTCATGAAATCACTAAATACGTAATCTGAGCAGCTGAATACCAAGAATTCTTGGAACAAAACACATATTCCAAAAATTGTATCCAGAAACCGTCTAATGACAAAAATATGGAGCTGTGATTATCGTGCAATTTTTTGCAAAATTTTGCTTACTATAGCCCGTGATTCCAAAATGCACTTTTTTCATGAAATCACTAAATACGTAATCTGAGCAGCTGAATACTAAGAATTCCTGGAGCTAAACAGATATTCCAAAAATTGTATCCAAAAACCGTCTAATGTCAAAAACATGGAGCTGTGATTATCGTGCAATTTTTTTGCAAAATTTTGCTTACTATAGCCCATGATTCCAAAATGCACTTTTTTCATGAAATCACTAAATACGTAATCTGAGCAACTGAATACCAAAAACTCCTGGAGCTAAACACATATTCCAAAAATTGTATCCAGAAACCGTCTAATGTCAAAAATATGTAGCTGTGAATTTCGAGACTTTTTTTCAAAAATTTTGCTTACTTTAGCCCATGATTCCAAAATGCACTTCTTTCAAGAAATCACTAAAAACGTAATCTGAGCAACTGAATACCAAGAATTCTTGGAACTAAACACATATTCCAAAAATTGTATCCAGAAACTGTCTAATGTCAAAAATATGTAGCTGTGAATTTCGAGACTTTTTTTTCAAAAATTTTGCTTACTATAGCCCATGATTCCAAAATGCACTTTTTTCATGAAATCACTAAATACGTAATTTGAGCAGCTGAATACCAAGAATTCCTGGAGCTAAACACATATTCCAAAAATTGTATCTAGAAACCGTCTAATGACAAAAACATGGAGCTGTGATTATCGTGCAATTTTTTGCAAAATTTTGCTTACTATAGCCCATGATTCCAAAATGCATTTTTTTCATGAAATCACTAAATACGTAATCTGAGCAACTGAATACCAAGAATTCTTGGAACTAAACACATATTCCAAAAATTGTATCCAGAAATCGGCTAATGTCAAAAATATGGAGCTGTGAATTTCGAGACTTTTTTTTCCAAAATTTTGCTTACTATAGCCCATGATTCCAAAATGCACTTTTTTCATGAAATCACTAAATGCGTAATCTGAGCAGCTGAATACCAAGAATTCTTGGAACTAAACACATATTCCAAAAATTGTATCCAGAAACCGTCTAATGTCAAAAATATGTAACTGTGAATTTCGAGACTTTTTTTCAAAAATTTTGCTTACTATAGCCCATGATTCCAAAATACACTTTTTTCATGAAATCACTAAATACGTGATCTGAGCAACTGAATACCAAGAGTTCTTCGAACCAAACACATATTCCAAAAATTGTATCCAGAAACCGTCTAATGTCAAAAATATGTAGCTGTGAATTTCGAGACTTTTTTTCAAAAATTTTGCTATCTATAGTCCATGATTCCAAAATGCACTTTTTTCATGAAATCACTAAATACGTAATCTGAGCAGTTGAATACCAAGAACTCCTGGAGCTAAACACATATTCCAAAAATTGTATCCAGAAACCGTCTAATGTCAAAAATATGTAGCTGTGATTATCGTGCAATTTTTGCAAAATTTTGCTTACTATAGCCCATGATTCCAAAATGCACTTTTTTCATGAAATCACTAAATACGTAATCAGAGCAGCTGAATACCAAGAATTCCTGGAGCTAACCATATATTCCAAAAATTGTATCCAGAAACCGTCTAATGTCAAAAACATGGAGCTGTGATTATCGTGCAATTTTTTTGCAAAATTTTGCTTACTATAGCCCATGATTCCAAAATGCACTTTTTTCACGAAATCACTAAATACGTAATCTGAGCAACTGAATACCAAGAACTCCTGGAGCTAAACACATATTCCAAAAATTGTATCCAGAAACCGTCTAATGTCAAAAATATGTAGCTGTGAATTTCGAGACTTTTTTTTTTCAAAAATTTTGCTTACTATAGTCCATGATTCCAAAATGCACTTTTTTCATGAAATCACTAAATACTTAATCTGAGCAGCTGAATACCAAGAATTCCTAGAGCTAAACAGATATTCCAAAGATTGTATCCAGAAACCGTCTAATGACAAAAATATGGAGCTGTGATTATCGTGCAATTTTTGCAAAATTTTGCTTACTATAGCCCATGATTCCAAAATGCACTTTTTTCATGAAATCACTAAATACGTAATCAGAGCAGCTGAATACCAAGAATTCCTGGAGCTAACCATATATTCCAAAAATTGTATCCAGAAACCGTCTAATGTCAAAAACATGGAGCTGTGATTATCGTGCAATTTTTTTGCAAAATTTTGCTTACTATAGCCCATGATTCCAAAATGCACTTTTTTCATGAAATCACTAAATACGTTATCTGAGCAACTGAATACCAAGAACTCCTGGAGCTAAACACATATTCCAAAAATTGTATCCAGAAACCGTCTAATGTCAAAAATATGTAGCTGTGAATTTCGAGACTTTTTTTTTCAAAAATTTTGCTTACTATAGTCCATGATTCCAAAATGCACTTTTTTCATGAAATCACTAAATACGTAATCTGAGCAGCTGAATACCAAGAATTCCTAGAGCTAAACAGATATTCCAAAGATTGTATCCAGAAACCGTCTAATGACAAAAATATGGAGCTGTGATTATCGTGTAATTTTTGCAAAATTTTGCTTACTATAGCCCATGATTCCAAAATGCACTTTTTTCATGAAATCACTAAATACGTAATCTGAGCAGTTGAATACCAAGAACTCCTGGAGCTAAACACATATTCCAAAAATTGTATCCAGAAACCGTCTAATGTCAAAAATATGTAGCTGTGAATTTCGAGACTTTTTTTTCAAAAATTTTGCTTACTATAGCCCATGATTCCAAAATGCACTTTTTTCATGAAATCACTAAATACGTAATCTGAGCAGCTGAATACCAAGAATTCTTGGAGCTAAACAGATATTCCAAAAATTGTATCCAGAAACCGTCTAATGACAAAAATATGGAGCTGTGATTATCGTGCAATTTTTGCAAAATTTTGCTTACTATAGCCCATGATTCCAAAATGCACTTTTTTCATGAAATCACTAAATACGTAATCAGAGCAGCTGAATACCAAGAATTCCTGGAGCTAACCATATATTCCAAAAATTGTATCCAGAAACCGTCTAATGTCAAAAACATGGAGCTGTGATTATCGTGCAATTGTTTTGCAAAATTTTGCTTACTATAGCCCATGATTCCAAAATGCACTTTTTTCATGAAATCACTAAATACGTAATCTGAGCAACTGAATACCAAGAACTCCTGGAGCTACACACATTCTCCAAAAATTGTATCCAGAAACCGTCTAATGTCAAAATTATGTAGCTGTGAATTTCGAGACTTTTTTTTCCAAAAATTTTGCTTACTATAGTCCATGATTCCAAAATGCACTTTTTTCATGAAATCACTAAATACGTAATCTGAGCAGCTGAATACCAAGAATTCCTAGAGCTAAACAGATATTCCAAAGATTGTATCCAGAAACCGTCTAATGACAAAAATATGGAGCTGTGATTATCGTGTAATTTTTGCAAAATTTTGCTTACTATAGCCCATGATTCCAAAATGCACTTTTTTCATGAAATCACTAAATACGTAATCTGAGCAGCTGAATACCAAGAATTCTTGGAACAAAACACATATTCCAAAAATTGTATCCAGAAACCGTCTAATGTCAAAAATATGTAGCTGTGAATTTCGAGACTTTTTTTTCAAAAATTTTGCTTACTATAGCCCATGATTCCAAAATGCACTTTTTTCATGAAATCACTAAATACGTAATTTGAGCAGCTGAATACCAAGAATTCCTGGAGCTAAACACATATTCCAAAAATTGTATCTAGAAACCGTCTAATGACAAAAACATGGAGCTGTGATTATCGTGTAATTTTTGCAAAATTTTGCTTACTATAGCCCATGATTCCAAAATGCACTTTTTTCATGAAATCACTAAATGCGTAATCTGAGCAGCTGAATACCAAGAATTCTTGGAACTAAACACATATTCCAAAAATTGTATCCAGAAACCGTCTAATGTCAAAAATATGTAGCTGTGAATTTCGAGACTTTTTTTCAAAAATTTTGCTTACTATAGCCCATGATTCCAAAATACACTTTTTTCATGAAATCACTAAATACGTGATCTGAGCAACTGAATACCAAGAGTTCTTCGAACCAAACACATATTCCAAAAATTGTATCCAGAAACCGTCTAATGTCAAAAATATGTAGCTGTGAATTTCGAGACTTTTTTTCAAAAATTTTGCTATCTATAGTCCATGATTCCAAAATGCACTTTTTTCATGAAATCACTAAATACGTAATCTGAGCAGTTGAATACCAAGAACTCCTGGAGCTAAACACATATTCCAAAAATTGTATCCAGAAACCGTCTAATGACAAAAATATGGAGCTGTGATTATCGTGTAATTTTTGCAAAATTTTGCTTACTATAGCCCATGATTCCAAAATGCACTTTTTTCATGAAATCACTAAATACGTAATCTGAGCAGCTGAATACCAAGAATTCTTGGAGCTAAACAGATATTCCAAAAATTGTATCCAGAAACCGTCTAATGACAAAAATATGGAGCTGTGATTATCGTGCAATTTTTGCAAAATTTTGCTTACTATAGCCCATGATTCCAAAATGCACTTTTTTCATGAAATCACTAAATACGTAATCAGAGCAGCTGAATACCAAGAATTCCTGGAGCTAACCATATATTCCAAAAATTGTATCCAGAAACCGTCTAATGTCAAAAACATGGAGCTGTGATTATCGTGCAATTTTTTTGCAAAATTTTGCTTACTATAGCCCATGATTCCAAAATGCACTTTTTTCATGAAATCACTAAATACGTAATCTGAGCAACTGAATACCAAGAACTCCTGGAGCTAAACACATATTCCAAAAATTGTATCCAGAAACCGTCTAATGTCAAAAATATGTAGCTGTGAATTTCGAGACTTTTTTTTTCAAAAATTTTGCTTACTATAGTCCATGATTCCAAAATGCACTTTTTTCATGAAATCACTAAATACGTAATCTGAGCAGCTGAATACCAAGAATTCCTAGAGCTAAACAGATATTCCAAAGATTGTATCCAGAAACCGTCTAATGACAAAAATATGGAGCTGTGATTATCGTGTAATTTTTGCAAAATTTTGCTTACTATAGCCCATGATTCCAAAATGCACTTTTTTCATGAAATCACTAAATACGTAATCTGAGCAGCTGAATACCAAGAATTCTTGGAACAAAACACATATTCCAAAAATTGTATCCAGAAACCGTCTAATGACAAAAATATGGAGCTGTGATTATCGTGCAATTTTTTGCAAAATTTTGCTTACTATAGCCCGTGATTCCAAAATGCACTTTTTTCATGAAATCACTAAATACGTAATCTGAGCAGCTGAATACTAAGAATTCCTGGAGCTAAACAGATATTCCAAAAATTGTATCCAAAAACCGTCTAATGACAAAAATATGGAGCCGTGATTATCGTGCAATTTTTTGCAAAATTTTGCTTACTATAGCCCATGTTTCCAAAATGCACTTTTTTCATGAAATCACTAAAAACGTAATCTGAGCAACTGAATACCAAGAATTCTTGGAACTAAACACATATTCCGAAAATTGTATCCAGAAACCGTCTAATGTCAAAAATATGTAGCTGTGAATTTCGAGACTTTTTTTCAAAAATTTTGCTTACTATAGCCCATGATTCCAAAATGCACTTTTTTCATGAAATCACTAAATACGTAATTTGAGCAGCTGAATACCAAGAATTCCTGGAGCTAAACACATATTCCAAAAATTGTATCTAGAAACCGTCTAATGACAAAAACATGGAGCTGTGATTATCGTGCAATTTTTTGCAAAATTTTGCTTACTATAGCCCATGATTCCAAAATGCGTTTTTTTCATGAAATCACTAAATACGTAATCTGAGCAACTGAATACCAAGAATTCTTGGAACTAAACACATATTCCGAAAATTGTATCCAGAAACCGTCTAATGTCAAAAATATGTAGCTGTGAATTTCGAGACTTTTTTTCAAAAATTTTGCTTACTATAGCCCATGATTCCAAAATGCACTTTTTTCATGAAATCACTAAATACGTAATCTGAGCAGCTGAATACCAAGAACTCCTGGAGCTAAACACATATTCCAAAAATTGTATCCAGAAACCGTCTAATGTCAAAAATATGTAGCTGTGAATTTCGAGACTTTTTTTTTCAAAAATTTTGCTTACTATAGTCCATGATTCCAAAATGCACTTTTCTCATGAAATCACTAAATACGTAATCTGAGCAGCTGAATACCAAGAATTCCTGGAGCTAAATACATATTCCAAAAATTGTATCCAGAAACCGTCTAATGACAAAAATATGTAGCTGTGAATTTCGAGACTTTTTTTCAAAAATTTTGCTATCTATAGTCCATGATTCCAAAATGCACTTTCTTCATGAAATCACTAAATACGTAATCTGAGCAGCTGAATACCAAGAATTCCTGGAGCTAAACACATATTCCAAAAATTGTATCCAGAAACCGTCTAATGTCAAAAATATGTAGCTGTGAATTTCGAGACTTTTTTTTTCAAAAATTTTGCTTACTATAGTCCATGATTCCAAAATGCACTTTTCTCATGAAATCACTAAATACGTAATCTGAGCAGCTGAATACCAAGAATTCCTGGAGCTAAATACATATTCCAAAAATTGTATCCAGAAACCGTCTAATGACAAAAATATGTAGCTGTGAATTTCGAGACTTTTTTTCAAAAATTTTGCTATCTATAGTCCATGATTCCAAAATGCACTTTTTTCATGAAATCACTAAATACGTAATCTGAGCAGCTGAATACCAAGAATTCCTGGAGCTAAACAGATATTCCAAAAATTGTATCCAGAAACCGTCTAATGACAAAAATATGGAGCTGTGATTATCATGCAATTTTTGCAAAATTTTGCTTACTATAGCCCATGATTCCAAAATGCACTTTTTTCATGAAATCACTTAATACGTAATCTGAGCAGTTGAATACCAAGAACTCCTGGAGCTAAACACATATTCCAAAAATTGTATCCAGAAACCGTCTAATGTCAAAAATATGTAGCTGTGAATTTCGAGACTTTTTTTTCAAAAATTTTGCTTACTATAGCCCATGATTCCAAAATGCACTTTTTTCATGAAATCACTAAATACGTAATCTGAGCAGCTGAATACCAAGAATTCTTGGAGCTAAACAGATATTCCAAATATTGTATCCAGAAACCGTCTAATGACAAAAATATGGAGCTGTGATTATCGTGCAATTTTTGCAAAATTTTGCTTACTATAGCCCATGTTTCCAAAATGCACTTTTTTCATGAAATCACTAAATACGTAATCAGAGCAGCTGAATACCAAGAATTCCTGGAGCTAACCATATATTCCAAAAATTGTATCCAGAAACCGTCTAATGTCAAAAACATGGAGCTGTGATTATCGTGCAATTTTTTGCAAAATTTTGCTTACTATAGCCCATGATTCCAAAATGCACTTTTTTCATGAAATCACTAAATACGTAATCTGAGCAGCTGAATACCAAGAACTCCTGGAGCTAAACACATATTCCAAAAATTGTATCCAGAAACCGTCTAATGTCAAAATTATGTAGCTGTGAATTTCGAGACTTTTTTTTCAAAAATTTTGCTTACTATAGTCCATGATTCCAAAATGCACTTTTTTCATGAAATCACTAAATACGTAATCTGAGCAGCTGAATACCAAGAATTCCTAGAGCTAAACAGATATTCCAAAGATTGTATCCAGAAACCGTCTAATGACAAAAATATGGAGCTGTGATTATCGTGCAATTTTTGCAAAATTTTGCTTACTATAGCCCATGATTCCAAAATGCACTTTTTTCATGAAATCACTAAATACGTAATCTGAGCAGCTGAATACCAAGAATTCTTGGAACAAAACACATATTCCAAAAATTGTATCCAGAAACCGTCTAATGACAAAAATATGGAGCTGTGATTATCGTGCAATTTTTTGCAAAATTTTGCTTACTATAGCCCGTGATTCCAAAATGCACTTTTTTCATGAAATCACTAAATACGTAATCTGAGCAGCTGAATACTAAGAATTCCTGGAGCTAAACAGATATTCCAAAAATTGTATCCAAAAACCGTCTAATGAGAAAAATATGGAGCCGTGATTATCGTGCAATTTTTTGCAAAATTTTGCTTACTATAGCCCATGTTTCCAAAATGCACTTTTTTCATGAAATCACTAAATACGTAATCTGAGCAGCTGAATACCAAGAATTCTTGGAACAAAACACATATTCCAAAAATTGTATCCAGAAACCGTCTAATGTCAAAAATATGTAGCTGTGAAATTCGAGACTTTTTTTTCAAAAATTTTGCTTACTAGAGTCCATGATTCCAAAATGCACTTCTGTCATGAAATCGCTAAATACGTAATCTGAGCAGCTGAATACCAAGAATTCTTGGAACTAAACACATATTCCAAAAATTTTATCCAGAAACCGTCTAATGTCAAAAATATGTAGCTGTGAATTTCGAGACTTTTTTTTCAAAAATTTTGCTTACTATAGCCCATGATTCCAAAATGCACTTTTTTCATGAAATCACTAAATACGTAATTTGAGCAGCTGAATACCAAGAATTCCTGGAGCTAAACACATATTCCAAAAATTGTATCTAGAAACCGTCTAATGAAAAAAACATGGAACTGTGATTATCGTGCAATTTTTTGCAAAATTTTGCTTACTATAGCCCATGATTCCAAAATGCATTTTTTTCATGAAATCACTAAATACGTAATCTGAGCAGCTGAATACCAAGAATTCTTGGAACTAAACACATATTCCTAAAATTTTATCCAGAAACCGTCTAATGTCAAAAATATGTAGCTGTGAATTTCGAGACTTTTTTTCAAAAATTTTGCTTACTTTAGCCCATGATTCCAAAATGCACTTTTTTCAAGAAATCACTAAAAACGTAATCTGAGCAACTGAATACCAAGAATTCTTGGAACTAAACACATATTCCAAAAATTGTATCCAGAAACCGTCTAATGTCAAAAATATATAGCTGTGAATTTCGAGACTTTTTTTCAAAAATTTTGCTTACTATAGCCCATGATTCCAAAATACACTTTTTTCATGAAATCACTAAATACGTGATCTGAGCAACTGAATACCAAGAGTTCTTGGAACCAAACACATATTCCAAAAATTGTATCCAGAAACCGTCTAATGTCAAAAATATGTAGCTGTGAATTTCGAGACTTTTTTTTCAAAAATTTTGCTTACTATAGCCCATGATTCCAAAATGCACTTTTTTCATGAAATCACTAAATACGTTATCTGAGCAGCTGAATACCAAGAATTCTTGAAACTAAACACATATTCCAAAAATGGTATCCAGAAACCGTCTAATGACAAAAATATGGAGCTGTGATTATCGTGCAATTTTTTGCAAAATTTTGCTTACAATAGCCCATGATTCCAAAATGCACTTTTTTCATGAAATCACTAAATACGTAATCTGACCAACTGAATACCAAGAATTCTTGGAACTAAACACATATTCCAAAAATTTTATCCAGAAACCGTCTAATGTCAAAAATATGTAGCTGTGAATTTCGAGACTTTTTTTTCAAAAATTTTGCTTACTATAGCCCATGATTCCAAAATGCACTTTTTTTCATGAAATCACTAAATACGTAATCTGACCAACTGAATACCAAGAATTCTTGGAACTAAACACATATTCCAAAAATTGTATCCAGAAACCGTATAATGTCAAAAATATGTAGCTGTGAATTTCGAGACTTTTTTTCAAAAATTTTGCTTACTTTAGCCCATGATTCCAAAATGCACTTCTTTCAAGAAATCACTAAAAACGTAATCTGAGCAACTGAATACCAAGAATTCTTGGAACTAAACACATATTCCAAAAATTGTATCCAGAAACCGTCTAATGTCAAAAATATGTAGCTGTGAATTTCGAGACTTTTTTTCAAAAATTTTGCTTACTATAGCCCATGATTCCAAAATACACTTTTTTCATGAAATCACTAAATACGTGATCTGAGCAACTGAATACCAAGAGTTCTTGGAACCAAACACATATTCCAAAAATTGTATCCAGAAACCGTCTAATGTCAAAAATATGTAGCTGTGAATTTCGAGACTTTTTTTTCAAAAATTTTGCTTACTATAGCCCATGATTCCAAAATACACTTTTTTCATGAAATCACTAAATACGTGATCTGAGCAACTGAATACCAAGAGTTCTTGGAACCAAACAGATATTCCAAAAATTGTATCCAGAAACCGTCTAATGTCAAAAATATGTAGCTGTGAATTTCGAGACTTTTTTTTCAAAAATTTTGCTTACTATAGCCCATGATTCCAAAATGCACTTTTTTCATGAAATCACTAAATACGTTATCTGAGCAGCTGAATACCAAGAATTCTTGAAACTAAACACATATTCCAAAAATTGTATCCAGAAACCGTCTAATGACAAAAATATGGAGCTGTGATTATCGTGCAATTTTTTGCAAAATTTTGCTTACAATAGCCCATGATTCCAAAATGCACTTTTTTCATGAAATCACTAAATACGTAATCTGACCAACTGAATACCAAGAATTCTTGGAACTAAACACATATTCCAAAAATTGTATCCAGAAACCGTATAATGTCAAAAATATGTAGCTGTGAATTTCTAGACTTTTTTTTTCAAAAATTTTGCTTACTATAGCCCATGATTCCAAAATGCACTTTTTTCATGAAATCACTAAATACGTAATCTGAGCAGCTGAATACCAAGAATTCCTGGAGCTAAGTACATATTCCAAAAATTGTATCCAGAAGCCGTCTAATGTCAAAAATATGGAGCTGTGAATTTCGAGACTTTTTTTTCCAAAATTTTGCATACTATAGCCCATGATTCCAAAATGCACTTTTTTCATGAAATCACTAAAAACGTTATCTGAGCAGCTGAATACCAAGAATTCCTGGAGCTAAATACATATTCCAAAAATTGTATCCAGAAACCGTCTAATGTCAAAAATATGGAGCTGTGAATTTCGAGACTTTTTTTTTCAAAAATTTTGCTTACTATAGCCCATGATTCCAAAATGCACTTTTTTCATGAAATCACTAAATACGTAATCTGAGCAGCTGAATACCAAGAATTCCTGGAGCTTAATACATATTCCAAAAATTGTATCCAGAAACCGTCTAATGTCAAAAATATGGAGCTGTGAATTTCGAGACTTTTTTTTCCAAAATTTTGCTTACTATAGCCCATGATTCCAAAATGCACTTTTTTCATGAAATCACTAAATACGTAATCTGAGCAGCGAATACCAAGAATTCCTGGAGCTAAATACATATTCCAAAACTTGTATCCAGAAACCGTTTAATGTCAAAAATATATAGCTGTGAATTTCGAGACTTTTTTTTCCAAAATTTTGCTAACTATAGCCCATGATTCCAAAATGCACTTTTTTCATGAAATCACTAAATACGTAATCTGAGCAGCTGAATACCAAGAATTCCTGGAGCTAAATACATATTCCAAAAATTGTATCCAGAAACCGTCTAATGTCAAAAATATGGAGCTGTGAATTTCGAGACTTTTTTTTCCAAAATTTTGCTTACTATAGCCCATGATTCCAAAATGCACTTTTTTCATTAAATCACTAAATACGTAATCTGAGCAGCTGAATACCAAGAATTCCTAGAGCTTAATACATATTCCAAAAATTGTATCCAGAAACCGTCTAATGTCAAAAATATGTAGCTGTGAATTTCGAGACTTTTTTTTCCAAAATTTTGCTTACTATAGCCCATGATTCCAAAATGCACTTTTTTCATGAAATCACTAAATACGTAATCTGAGCAGCTGAATACCAAGAATTCTTGGAACTAAACAAATATTCCAAAAATTGTATCCAGAAACTGTCTAATGTCAAAAATATGGAGCTGTGATTATCGTGCAATTTTTTGCAAAATTTTGCTTACTATAGCCCATGATTCCAAAATGCACTTTTTTCATGAAATCACTAAATACGTAATCTGAGCAGCTGAATACCAAGAATTCTTGGAACTAAACACATATTCCAAAAATTGTACCCAGAAACCGTCTAATGTCAAAAATATGGAGCTGTGAATTTCGAGACTTTTTTTTCCAAAATTTTGCTTACTATAGCTCATGATTCCAAAATGCACTTTTTTCATGAAATCACTAAATACGTAATCTGAGCAGCTGAATACCAAGAATTCTTGGAACTAAACACATATTCCAAAAATTGTATCCAGAAACCGTCTAATGTCAAAAATATGGAGCTGTGAATTTCGAGACTTTTTTTTCCAAAATTTTGCTTACTATAGCCCATGATTCCAAAATGCACTTTTTTCATGAAATCACTAAATACGTAATCTGAGCAGCTGAATACCAAGAATTCTTGGAACTAAACACATATTCCAAAAATTGTATCCAGAAACCGTCTAATGTCAAAAATATGGAGCTGTGAATTTCGAGACTTTTTTTTCCAAAATTTTGCTTACTTTAGTCCATGATTCCAAAATGCACTTTTTTCTTGAAATCACTAAATACGTAATCTGAGCAGCTGAATACCAAGAATTCCTGGAGCTGAATACATATTCCAAAAGTTGTATCCAGAAACCGTCTAATGTCAAAAATATGTAGCTGTGAATTTCGAGACTTTTTTTTCAAAAATTTTGCTTACTATAGCCCATGATTCCAAAATGCACTTTTTTCATGAAATCACTAAATACGTAAGCTGAGCAGCTGAATACCAAGAATTCTTGGAACTAAACACATATTCCAAAAATTGTATCCAGAAACCGTCTAATGTCAAAAATATGTAGCAGTGAATTTCGAGACTTTTTTTCCAAAATTTTGCTTACTATAGTCCATGATTCCAAAGTGCACTTTTTTCATGAAATCACTAAATACGTAATCTGAGCAGCTGAATACCAAGAATTCTTGGAACTAAACACATATTCCAAAAATTGTATCCCCGAAACCGTCTAATGTCAAAAATATGTAGCTGTGAATTTCGAGACTTTTTTTTTCAAAATTTTGCTTACTATAGTCCATGATTCCAAAATGCACTTTTTTCATGAAATCACTAAATACGTAATCTGAGCAGCTGAATACCAAGAATTCTTGGAACTAAACACATATTCCAAAAATTGTATCCAGAAACCGTCTAATGTCAAAAATATGTAGCTGTGAATATCGATACTTTTTGTTTCCAAAATTTTGCTTACTATAGCCCATGATTCCAAAATGCACTTTTTTCATGAAATCACTAAATACGTAATCTGAGCAGCTGAATACCAGGAATTCCTGGAACTAAACACATATTCCAAAAATTGTATCCAGAAACCGTCTAATGACAAAAATATTGAGCTGTGATTATCGTGCAATTTTTTGCAAAATTTTGCTTACTATAGCCCATGATTCCAAAATGCACTTTTTTCATGAAATCACTAAATACGTAATTTGAGCACCTGAATACCAAGAATTCCTGGAGCTAAACACATATTCCAAAAATTGTATCCAGAAACCGTCTAATGTCAAAAATATGTAGCTGTGAATTTCGAGACTTTTTTTTCAAAAATTTTGCTTACTATAGTCCATGATTCCAAAATGCACTTTTTTCATGAAATCACTAAATACGTAATCTGAGCAGCTGAATACCAAGAATTCCTGGAGCTAAATACATATTCCAAAAATTGTATCCAGAAACCATCTTATGTCAAAAATATGTAGCTGTGAATTTCGAGACTTTTTTTTCCAAAATTTTGCTTACTATAGCCCATGATTCCAAAATGCACTTTTTTCTTGAAATCACTAAATACGTAATCTGAGCAGCTGAATACCAAGAATTCCTGGAGCTGAATACATATTCCAAAAATTGTATCCAGAAACCGTCTAATGTCAAAAATATGGAACTGTGAATTTCGAGACTTTTTTTTCCAAAATTTTGCTTACTATAGCCCATGATTCCAAAATGCACTTTTTTCATGAAATCACTAAATACGTAATCTGAGCAGCTGAATACCAAGAATTCTTGGATCTAAACACATATTCCAAAAATTGTATCCAGAAACCGTCTTATGACAAAAATATGGAGCTGTGATTATCGTGCAATTTTTTGCAAAATTTTGCTTACTATAGCCCATGATTCCAAAATGCACTTTTTTCATGAAATCACTAAATACGTTATCTGAGCAGCTGAATACCAAGAATTCTTGGAGCTAAACACATATTCCAAAAATTGTATCCAGAAACTTTCTTATGTCAAAAATATGTAGCTGTGAATTTCGAGACTTTTTTTTCCAAAATTTTGCTTACTATAGCCCATGATTCCAAAATGCACTTTTTTCTTGAAATCACTAAATACGTAATCTGAGCAGCTGAATACCAAGAATTCTTGGAACTAAACACATATTCCAAAAATTGTATCCAGAAACCGTCTAATGTCAAAAATATGGAGCTGTGAATTTCGAGACTTTTTTTTCCAAAATTTTGCTTACTATAGCCCATGATTCCAAAATGCACTTTTTTCATGAAATCACTAAATACGTAATCTGAGCAGCTGAATACCAAGAATTCTTGGAACTAAACAAATATTCCAAAAATTGTATCCAGAAACTGTCTAATGTCAAAAATATGGAGCTGTGATTATCGTGCAATTTTTTGCAAAATTTTGCTTACTATAGCCCATGATTCCAAAATGCACTTTTTTCATGAAATCACTAAATACGTAATCTGAGCAGCTGAATACCAAGAATTCCTAGAGCTTAATACATATTCCAAAAATTGTATCCAGAAACCGTCTAATGTCAAAAATATGTAGCTGTGAATTTCGAGACTTTTTTTTCCAAAATTTTGCTTACTATAGCCCATGATTCCAAAATGCACTTTTTTCATGAAATCACTAAATACGTAATCTGAGCAGCTGAATACCAAGAATTCTTGGAACTAAACAAATATTCCAAAAATTGTATCCAGAAACTGTCTAATGTCAAAAATATGGAGCTGTGATTATCGTGCAATTTTTTGCAAAATTTTGCTTACTATAGCCCATGATTCCAAAATGCACTTTTTTCATGAAATCACTAAATACGTAATCTGAGCAGCTGAATACCAAGAATTCCTGGAGCTAAACACATATTCCAAAAATTATATCCAGAAACCGTCTAATGTCAAAAATATGGAGCTGTGATTATCGTGCAATTTTTTGCAAAATTTTGCTTACTATAGCCCATGATTCCAAAATGCATTTTTTTCATGAAATCACTAAATACGTAATCTGAGCAGCTGAATAGCAAGAATTCTTGGAACTAAACACATATTCCAAAAATTATATCCAGAAACCGTCTAATGTCAAAAATATGGAGCTGTGATTATCGTGCAATTTTTTGCAAAATTTTGCTTACTATAGCCCATGATTCCAAAATGCACTTTTTTCATGAAATCACTAAATACGTAATCTGAGCAGCTGAATACCAAGAATTCTTGGAACAAAACACATATTCCAAAAATTGTATCCAGAAACCGTCTAATATCAAAAATATGTAGCTGTAAATTTCGAGACTTTTTTTCAAAAATTTTGCTTACTAGAGCCCATGATTCCAAAATGCACTTTTTTCATGAAATCACTAAATACGTAATCTGAGCAGCTGAATACCAAGAATTCCTGGAGCTAAACACATATTCCAAAAATTGTATCCAGAAACCGTTTAATGTCAAAAATATGTAGCTGTGAATTTGGAGACTTTTTTTTTCAAAAATTTTGCTTACTATAGCCCATGATTCCAAAATGCACTTTTTTCATGAAATCATTGACAGACCTCTTGGTTTCAAACCACTTCGTCTCTGAGGCTGCTGTTTTTTTTTTTAAATCACATCATTATGAGTATATTGATTAACATTGCAGTTTTTACGTGAATCGAAAGGCCTGCGTCGTTCAGGTTCAGGCGACCGTGCTAGTTCAAAGACTCTCTACAGTTTATAAGGGGAAACTTATTCAGATAAATGGGCTGCACAGAGAAACGCCTCAAGTACACGTCGACGTTTACGGCTCTTCCGCTGCCTTTAAATAAAAGACTTAACTGAGCTAAAGTCCGCTTTCGATCATCACCATCATAGCAGTAAGTTAGGTTTCGTTAATTTTTCTTCAACTTTTGTGTGCTTAATCAAGTCTCAATAGAATGAAAGATTCGATAGCAAAATTTCACAGGTACTGCAAAACACGGACAAAAAACACATGCGCACGAAAGGTTCCTTATTTTTTTATAAATACTTTTGTGTAAACATACGAATAAAAATCATGTGTTTATTTTTAAGCCAAAATAATTGTAATAATTTGTTGAATATTCAGAAGATATAGCCCTGTCACTGACGGACGAACAGTGGAGCCTTTCTAATAATGGAGTCCGGTTGGTCATCAGAAGGTACCGAACCCTAAAAAAAGGATTTCTTTAGCCCTATTTACACAGCTCAATACACTGTTTTCTGCATCTGTTGTCTTTGCTTTTTAGTGGCCGATGGATTTAAAAAGTACTTTTTTATTGGTCACTACAAATTACCAATTCAGTAGTTGTCACCATGGCAACAATTTGTTAATGCCAATACAATGCAGCAAGCATTCGTCCTGTTCAGTGATCTGGTGCATAAAGCACCATCTACTTAATATGCAGGCAATGCCACTTTCGAACGAATGACCCTCATTCGCACAATCTCAAGTCCCATTTGGGATGATAAGCTTGAAAAATGAATGCGCCTCGAGTTTAATGGAATACAAATTGCATTCGAAACAACCCAGAAATCTATTGGTGTTCAGTTCACGTTTAAGGACTTCATTGGATTTCACTTTTTACTGTTATTTGCCAACTACGATGCATCCACGAGTAATGTTCCAGGAATACTCTTGACGCAGCCACGCGTAGACAGAAAATCTACATAAAGTTTGCAGGAATGCTCGTTGTCGAGGTCCTCGTTCTTGTCACAAATGGAAATATCCGTTGAAGGGAAGAACTGAAAGTGCCCTAAACTATTTAACGTCGAATTGAATATCACGAGAACTTGTTAGGTGGAAAACCTACGATAACAACATGAAGCTGACATGTGCCCATTGACTTTGGGGGGTTGGGCTCTGCTTTCCCTTCAATTCATTCGGCTTTAAGATTGTGAGGGGTGAAATCGATCTTAAAATGTTGATGAATATTCAAAGGAGGAGAACATTGTTTTCGCATTTAGCTAAAAGCAGTACCAATTCAATGGGACTTGGGAAAGGGGTGAAGCAAAATTTGCTCTCATCGAATGTTCGTTCATTTTATAGAAGCTTCACAAGACGCTTCATATCGCAAATTTAATGAAAGAAATTTAAAGAAGTGTTTAAGTTTAAATAACTAAAAATAACCTGGAGTTTCAGAAGCATTCAAATCAATTGAAACTTGAAGAAGTTCAGTGTATTCTCTTTTAGGAATGGCAATTGAACTATGTCTCTCTGATCGCTAAAACTCTATCACTTTCAAGTTCCAACTTGGTTCTCCAAGACGCTCCCAAATATACTAATGTGTTCTTTGGCCGTCTTTTGACGAAGTTTTAGACCGGCAGTTCATTCTCATTTGCTGCGAATTGTTCCCCTCATTTGAGAGGATAGACTTGGATTGTTGGACTAATTAGCCCGAGTCTTATTGTTTCAATTTCAATAAGAGCGCTACAAAAGTTTTTTTTAAATAAAACAAAAACGGTTTGGATATCAATGAAATTCTTTGTTCCTGTAAAAGTACGTTTGATGCCATTATTTAATGAAACTCCATTTCTTTTGCATGGCCACCACGGGCACGCTTGCAGAAGTCCAGACGCTGAACCCAATTTTCGAGGGTTTTCAAGCATAAATCGGCCGATACTGCTGCAATTTCACGTTTGATATTCGTACGAAGTTCATCAATCGTCGCTGGCTTGTTGGCATAGACCATAGACTTGACGTAGCCCCACAGGAAATAGTCTAACGGCGTCAAATCGCACGACCGAGCCGGCCAAGCGACTGGATCATTTCGTGAGATAACACGTTCTCCAAACGTTTCCAATAAATTGATTGTGACATTCGCTGTGTGGCTTGTAGTGCCGTCCTGTTGAAACCACATGTCCTCCAAGTCCATATCATCCAATTGGGGCCAAAAATATTCGGTTATCATTGAATGGTAGCGATCCCCATTCACAGTAACGTGCTGGTCTTGATCATCACGGAAGAAGTACGGTTTATTGACGGAGCCATTCAGCCAGAAATGAGCCTCATCGCTGAAGACGATTTCTTGATGAAAATCCGAATCATTTTCAAGTTGTGGCTCAGCCCAATTCACGAACATACGACATTTCTGGTAGCCTCAGTTCTTGCGTCAATTTAATCTTGTAAGGATGTAGGCCAAGATCTTTTCGCAAAATTCGCCACAACGACGTCACAGAGATGCCCAACGCTTGAGAATGACGTGTGAGAGACATATTTGGGCTTTCTACAACTGAAGCCCCAGCGGCAGCAATATTCTCGACACTACGGGCACTTCTTTGTCTCACTGGCACGGGAACATTTTGTACTGTGCCAGTGGATTCAAATTTTTCCACTGACGCTCAATTGTTGATCTGCTAGGACGGTTATGACGACTATAAATTGGACGTAGTGCTCTTAACGTTGAGGCCACTGACTCCGAATTTTGGTAGTAAATTTTAATAATTTCGACCCGTTGTTGGCTCGTATATCTTTCTATTATGAACCTATTACCTAATCCTACGTGTTTCGTTTATATGTTGATTAAGACAGCCCTTATTTACACAGAGCTAAAAGAAAGAAAAGGAGGAAGAAGGAGTGAAGTTGAAAAATTCTGTTGTGGTTTCAATTACTCAAAGAGTAGAGTTCGAATAGGGATGGAAAATTTTCATATAAACTTATTTTCATTCATCCAATTCGCAGTATTTAAGTCACAATTACAGGCCTACTAAATAGCAAGGTACGATTTACGTGTCATCACTATACTGTCAGAACTAAAGTACGACAAGCCGATAGAGTTGGTAAGTAATGACTGGAGCAGAATGGAAAACTTAGTTAAAGTTTAAGACTTAATGCAAGTTTAGAACCCGCTGTCTACCAATCGATCCTATTGCCGCTACTCTTGAACTTGAACTTAAGTCTCGTCAGTAGCTCACGACGATAGTTATTTTAAAGGCCCTGTCAATTTTTTCGAGGTGTGTAATCATCAATTGTGACATTAATGTCGTGGGGAATCGTTTGCAATAAAAAAACCACAATGGACACTGTCAGTTTATTGTTCATGTTGTTCCTGTTCTTCGAATAGCTTAAAGTGCCGATATTTGTCAGTTCTGCGATAAGACGGACTATTCGTCACCTCGAGTTTATAATCAACTATATTCTGATAACTCCAATGAAATAGGTATCGTTGAGTTGTATTAATGTACAGGATATAAATTCTTGGGATAGCCCCGGCAACTGCCGCACATTAAATAAATTAGTATGTTGCTTTATTAATGAAAGTAGCGTCTTCTCCGTTAAAATTCCTCCTACATTATTTTTATTGCAATTGTGAGGTATTTACCTTAAACATGACTGCTCTATCACCAGAAAAACCTGACTAACTAACCCGTAAAAATATTCGAAAAAGTAGTAGATTTTAAACAAGATAGGTCTTTACTTTGAACCATGTGGTATCCCAATAGAATTTTCTATTGGCGCAGTCAATTCATTTCGGATTCTAACCTTTGAAATTTAATGAATGAGTTTTTATAATGGACATTCAACAATTTCTTCAAGGCAATTGTCAGCTTATACTTGAGCAGAATAGTCAGTAGGCCAAGTCCTTCATGGGCAAGCTTCGGTGTTTATTATATCGTATTTCCAAGGCCTGATTCTATATTGGTGTTATGATAATTCTTCCGATTATATTTATAGTTGCCTTGAAACGTTCTCATATTTGTCTATCCTCTCTTAAATAAACTTCACCATAGATTTAATTAAACAAACCTACACAGAGAGCTACATGTTAACTTTTCCATACCAAGCGAGAGGAAAAGTCAATCTACCCAAAGGTTTTCCTGTTTTCATTTGTACTCGCACGTACTCCCATCGGCTATCCAGACACAATTCAATCCTATGGACTTAAAATTCCCAAGACACAATCTCAATACCATATCAATGCCAATTCGTCATTCTAACCCTTACCATTGCTTACCTTCCATTTCCTGTTCGGCGCACAAGTTACTCGTATGTGGGTCTCCGGCGGCCAGGAAAGACATTTTACAGTCCCGCTGTTCATTCTCGATTCAAACCCACACGGAGTCCCCGGCATAAACTTCCAAATGTTAAACTTAAATCGAATTTCAATGATCAATGATGTATGAAGGCCAAGGCAGTCCCCAAAGATGCTCGCTTGGTTTTTCATGAAATGCAATTAATTTCGTTTCGGGGAGGAGTCTTTTTGAGTCACAATACGTATTGAGGGAACCCAGTCAGGGAGAAGTAAATATGATTTTGTGTACATATAATAATATCGCCTGCTGACATGAAGTCAATATTTACTATTTGCGTATCGTGGCACGACGTGAAGTCGAACACAGATTGACATTGACAGGGGCGTGTGCTCTAAAAATTAAGGGTATTTTAGGGTAATATTTACAATTGGCATGAGAACATACGAGTAAGAGAAGTTTTTTTTGTGTTATTAATTTAAAACTTTGAGTGTCACACAAAGACAAAGTATATTTTTCAAACAACCTTTCTGCAGGGTAGGAAACATGCACACATCACATTCCCTGAGTATATATGACATTTCTTTTCACCGATACGCAGGCAGTTGTGATTATACTCAAGTAGTATTTTCAACAACTGCTTAACGGTAATGACCTAGAATGTTTATCTACAAATATAATTCTCTTCTTCTATTCTATCCTATTCTCCTTTATATAATAAATTTTCTTTAATTACTTATTTATAAAGAAATAATAATAATTATAAAAAAAAACATTCAGGTGTAGCAGAATAAACAAAAATTAAAAGTGTACATTACGGAAAAAATAGTTTGCGTTACTAGAGAATTGGATTGGAAAACTTGTAGAAAATAAGGTACACAACTTATAGATAAATTAACAAACAAAAATAAATTAAATTAAATAAATGAAGAAATCAAAATTGCAAAAGTCAATAATTGAATGATTTAGAAGATAAAGTTCATTACAAGAAAATGCTTTTTAACTCGGTGTTTGTACACTTAATTTTCGACTGCAAGGGATATACACTGGGACTTATAAGGAACGGTCGTGTTTTGAAATTTATTGAAGCCTCCGGAAAATTCTTTGAAGTGTCTAGAACAAAAAGCGGAAAAAGATTAATTTTGTTGAAAAAATCATTATTCTAGTTTGAACGAATATTTAAAAAACGGTTCTAGTTTTCTGTAGTTTATACAATAAGCTTTCAAGAGAATGTAATCTTTATGGTCTCAGTTCCAACAAGGTGAATTATTCAAGCACCATGAACCCTGATGTAGTTCTCTCACTCATCTTTGGGTTGGTTCTACTTCCTGTCCGCTGATGAAGTAGATGTCTTCATTAGGGTGGCTTGCTAATCCTTCGATGATTTTCATTGACAGCTGCAGCATGTAGTCGTCAATTGGCGTGATCCCTGTGCTTTCGTAGAGCGTTGTGTTGCTGATGCCGCGTGTCGAGTTTCCCCTAGAGTCCAGTGCACGATTTGAGGATTTTCCTTTCCAGTATATGAATTGTCTTCATTGTTGACGGTGGCACCGTAAACCATTTTGGGCAGGCGTACGTAAAAACTGGTCTTATAATATGTTTATGGACTAGTATTTTGGTACTTTTATGCAGTCCACTCCTATTTTTTAGAAGTGGGTGCACAAGATGAAGGGCGAAACTGTGTTTTTGAATAGCCTTTTCAGCGTGTTGCCATAACTGGGACCGCTCGCTGAAGGTGATTCACAGGTATTTTGTGCTGAGCTGTGGAGCAATCTCTTTTCGATCTGGCAGCGTTATCCTCATGTCGTGGTTTCTCGTCGCCAATGCTTGTTTCTGTGGTTGGTGCTCGCAAGCAGACGAGCTCCGTCTTGCTGCTGTTGATCCTCAGTCCCCATTTGAGGTAATAGTCCCAGAGTTTCGCTATATGTTGTTGTATCCTTGCGTCTGCTATTTTTGGAGCTAATGATGTAGCGCATGTAATGGAGGCATCTGCGTAGAAGAGTCATATAGGAGTTTCCGATGTTTTTTTCGGAACTGGGACAACTTTAGCTAATTTCCAGGGATTGTAAATATGAGAAATCTTGATGTAATTATTGAAAAACATCGTCAGAAGTAGAAAATCTACATTTGGCAACTTTTTTAGCAAAAAGTTCAGCATCTGCCATGAAATTTGGTAGATGCATCGGTGTCCTCTCGGTGAAGTTCCTTTCGAAGGCGAAGGCTACAGCCTTATCTGCTGGCTTGGTGACCACTTGTTGTCCGTTCATCATGTTTTCCGGAAGCATGTTGGATTTGCCAGCAATCGCATTTATTTCCTTAAAAGTAACCTGCTTAGGCTTGATTGTCTCTAGGAGTCTTATGAACTACTCCTCTGTATAGTGATTCACGGCTCTTCGGAACATCATGGTGATGCAGTTGAGTTCCGCTCGTACGCTCCTATACCCGTCTTTGACTGTGATCCACGTTCAGTGAAATATCATCTGAAGCTTCTTCCGGAACCGCTGTTAGTGTGCGTAGAATGCTTGAATTTTGAGTGGCAAGGGAGAATATCGATGCTTGCTGCTCTTATTCTTATTTTGGGCAACGATAGCATTATGGACCACATCCTTCGGTTGCTGCATCGTGCTGTTAGTATGTTGATGTTGCTCTCGACTGTTCCCTTAAAGACCCAATATACACACTCCGGGCTAAGTAAATTATTGCATTCTTTTGCAAGTATTTAGAATATTTTTAAGACTTGCTGGTATTGCGTTCTGAATTTTCGGTATTGCATAGCTAAAGTGTTGTCTGTCATAGTTTTTGGGGGCGCTCAGAGCTTCCAGAAGACCTTATATCCGTATTCACGTATTGAACTGTGTCAAAAGCGTCTAGTACTCGGAAATTACAACTTTTAATATCTATAAGTTTCAGTTTATTAGTAGTGTTTTTGCCGCACTGCGCCATGCGAGAGTTCCGTATCTTAGCCGGGACCTCTGGAAGCCTCACTTTGGGTTGTTGCCGTATAATCATGTGCTCGAAGCCATAAATTTATGCAAGCCTTTGCAGTGACGGGATGCGTACGTGCATAAGTTTAGTTTAATTCAGGTTTACTATATAATCAACCCTTTGCCATGAAACCATCTCGAAAACTTTTCAAACTCCTCTTGTATTATATCTGAAGCAGTAGCAATGATTAACGACAATGACGGTTTTAGTTTTGAGCCTTGTAGTATCCCGAATTGACTGTTTTTTTTTATGGCTTATGGTTTTGAAAAATTTCACCTTTACGTTTCTTCCGATTAAAGAGCTTCTCTACCACTTTCCAAGAGACCCGCTCGATCCGATTCCATTCAATGCTTGAAAAAACCTTCTACGTCTCGAAGGTCTTGCGAAAACTGACGAACTATATGAGGACATGGTGATTTTTGTTCAAGCTCTTGTTCACTGTGTTAACAACTAGGAACAAAACTCCTCACTCAAAGGACATTGCCACTTCTTCTTAATAAAGAAAAACTTTGAACGTAGTAGCACGGCAGATTTAAAGGACTTTCGAATGAATGAATGAAGCGACTCTTCATTGAATTTCTGGTCTCGTTCGCAAGGAGATCAAATGAAGGAAAAGGTACAACAGCGAACTTCATGGGCTATACAATAGAGTGGAGGTCCGAAATTCGTGGAAATAATTGGCTCGGCCACATCGAACGATTAGATACCAATGTTCCAGATAAAAGAGTTATCGAATCCCAGTCAACAAGTTGCATCATCAATTTTCATCTTCAAAAAAGTTCGCAGAATGATAGCAGACAAAATTACTTCCGTAAGTTTTCGAGTTGGTTAGCTAACTGCCACAGTTTTTCCATCTGCAGATCATTTTTGGCCTATTATCATACTCCAGAGTATTAGACGAAGATACAAGCACACCTATCTTGATTGGAATCATTATCTTCGTCCAAAATTAAGTTCGACTGGTTCTGATCGACTTTGATGGCTCATTTGGGAAAGCTTCTGCCGAAACTCACATAACGCCAGAATCATAGGCAAGATTTTCCGCATAATCAAACAGTCGCCGTACTCAACATCTATTAACTTTCATAGTTATAAATAAAATGAACAGTTGCCGCCATTTACAAACGTTTAAGCATCTTCTGATAGGTTGATACATTTTGGACCACATTGCATAAAATCTATGGACGTATAAGAGTACAGGCAATTTTTTTTCCCATCAGAAAGTAAACGATTTCACGTAATATTCCTAGCAATTTTATGAACCAATTTATAGGTTTATATTTTTTCGTGGACTTGTATGCTTCAAACATTGACGCAAACGATTTACACAGCCAAGTCTCCTCACTCGTATCACGAAAAAGCTAATGAAACCTTATTCGCGTGTGCATTCTCTTTTCATCTGAGCCCCGCAAGCGTTCATTACTTATTGAAAGCATTATCACACGATTACAAACACTGTCAACCTGTCAGCCTGTTTGCGCTTTAACTTATCTCACCCTCATCCTATCGATAACTCAGCAGCAAAATAATAGTCAAATACCCTTTAAAGCCTCAAATCGATTTTCAACTTCCACGATGTTTACCGCATAGCTGTAGCATTCCATGTAGCTGAGGCAACGTTAAATAAATTTTCCGAATCCTTGGGTCGTCTCCGAGTCAGCCTCATCTGACAATGTGGGTAACAGCTTGCCACGGAGCACTACATAAAATATGCTTGTCTATGCATTTGCTTAACCAGGGAATATATAGATTATTTTAAGGAGAGACGAAAATCCTGAAAATCCTTTCGTGGCATAGGCATGCGGCGGAATGAACGACGATAAGTTTTGAGCTTTTCCGCAGTTATACCAAGAAACCAAAGGATTTCAAGTGAGCCAATAAAGATAATTTGTTGCCCGCAGGTGGTGAACTTTAAGGAATTCCAAGTAAATAAAAAAATGGTTCTACAGTTCAAGGAAGTGCTCAAGGTTTTCACTCTTCATTGAGGCTTCGTTTTACATTATTTAACAAGGAGTGCATAAGCGATAATAATATCCTATAAAGATTACAATAAATTCGATCCTTTGGGTTTTTGAACATGAGATCGACTTGTAATTTGATTTTGAAGCACGTAATGAGATTAGCTTTGAGTATAAATTTGAAGTATATCCTCAAGGATACAGAGGATGCTCTTAATCAATCCTTTAAGCATTATTTAGGCACGTCTAAATTTTGCACGGCGTCGTTAATGCCGAAAGATAAAACAAACTGGTTGTAAATTAATTGGGTATATGAATGTAAGCATATCCTTAAGAAAGACATAATTGTCGGGTTTTTTTTTTATTTAGATGTTTCTGTACAAACCAAGAAAATGAGAAACCAAAAAATCTCTTACCCTGTAGGCCAAAAGATTGAGAACTTCATCGGCAACTGACATTATTCATTTATGACTTTGAACTATGAAGATTCTCGAAATTTGTTCCTACATATCCTCATCCATGGGATACGATGAATAGGATCAGGCTTCAGTAATATATGTGCTGAATCTATTAAGGAGTTAAAACACCCTGCATGGACGCTTCGCAGCCTACGGAGAATCTGAATTGTATGATGTCGAAATCATACTCCGTAATGTAAATATCGGCGAGCAAAACCTTTCCAGCTTACACGACTACAGACGACGGCTTCCGGCGAATTCAATTTGCAGCTGGATTTCGAAGAGTACGCATCACAGCCACTCGGCGTGCTCAAGATTATTCCATCACATATCACCAAAGGAAGCGAGAACCTGTTTAAAAAGAGCACACACTACTGGCTGAAACAGTGATAGTAAAAAATCTGAGTGTTCAAGTCTGCTACGCGACGATGCTCGCAGGAAGTAAGCCGATACAAAAACCACTACAACAATGCCACCCATTAGTCAGACTACTATCACTGGTCGACCAACCCAGTGATAGTGCCATTAACTCGATCCCAATGGCAAATGGTGACATGACCAGATTCGAGAAGCTAGACTGCTACTCTAGGAATCGAATGTGGGACCTATCAATTGAATCAATTGAAAGGCAGGTGCTCTTCAACTTCTCCATTCAGCTTTGAAACGACGATTACCATGAATGTACCAGTTTCGGGCGAAATAAACTATTGAACATAAATGATGACTGGAAACAATGTCAAGCACTAGACTGCAATTAGACGGACTTCCTGCCAAATTAATGAATGGGCAATATAAAGGAGAACCTTTCAAATACGCCAAATAAGTCTTCTTTACGTCATTTTTAAGGTCCTTTTTACAATCTGGAGACGGTGAAACGAAGATGCATTTAAAAAAGTTAGATTTAGATCGAGCTGGCTCTAGAGAAAAGTTGTTCGCGTAACAGGTTTGGTCCAGACTAAGTACAAATTGATCGAGTCGGCTCCGAACACGGACGTAAAATTTCGAAATCGATATATTTTCATTCGTTGAATTCGCAGTATTTTTTGCATCAGTAGTTGATATATTAGAAAGTAAATTTTTTTCATTTTGGAAGATTGCATCATTGCTCTCTGTTGGAGTCATACCTTTAAAAAGTCTTCAAAAACCAAAATTTGGCGAAACTAACATGGAACGGGTTAACCGAATAGGGCAATCACTGCAGCACGGCCACTACCACTTTGTCAGACTACTATAAACAGTCAACCACTCCAATGAAAGGATACAGGCTTTTTGTGTGTATTATGAGTTCAACTTTGACATCCAATCCGGGATTTTAAACATTTCAAGTTTCCTCAACAAAAGTTTTCTCAAAAAAAAAACCTTGCTTATAGTTACAATGACTCTATACATTTGCGCTTCTGTTCTTTGGTGGCATTCCTGATTAATTAAACATACCTAATTATCTTGTATCATTTTCCCTGAAATCCACTTTAATCCCACTGTACTTTGACAAATTGCTAATTGATACTTTCGGCAAGAGTTAAGGCCATTTTACCTCCCACGACTACGCACATGAGAGCAGTTTTTATTCAATAAACATATGTATACACACGAGTCTTCCGCCATTCAAAATGACATTATCTAATCCCTTCATAAATATTCATTCGCTAATGAATCCCCATGTGAGCAGATTTATGATTCATATCGTCCTTAAACGTAAATGCTCATCATAAGCTCATCCTCTTACACACATTTCATTAGCTGCGAGTGTTCAGCGTGAAACACATTTTCCTTTTCATCTGCGCTTCAACATAATCGATATTCCGAACATAGTTCAGTTCACCTAAAAGATTGACTGAAGGTCCATTCCATTCTTTTGGAATTATTCCCACGCGAATTGCACACTACAAATTGAGATGCTTGTAGAAAGGCACTTCCTTCAGCTCTCACAGCTCTTTTTAGAACACATCTCACGTAAGTATATGTACATATATGTTAGACTAAACTACCAGACATCTACATTCAATGTTCTACTTAAAGATAAATAGGCTCTTATTTCTATGAAAGTGGAAAGAAAACTCATAAGCACGTACAGCGACGGCCTACGAGTATGGAAAATCTTTCCAACGTGCATACACCACGTGTGTTTGTCTGCAAAGGCGTTAACGTACAGCCTTGGCAATAAGTTCTAGGCACCTCCAAAAATATTTTTCAATATTTCCTTTGCCTATTTGGCATACAAGTCTCAATGCTGTCTTCAATTCTTCTATGATATGGAGCCTCAGCTTCTTCTTAAGTATAGTAAATACCTACACAAGATGGTTTACATAAGATGCGACATAAGGCTACTTAAAATGGAAAAAAAATTATAAAAAGTCGACGAAAGCAGATACCGCATTTTTAAGCAAAATGTTTAAAGCAACTTAAGTTTTTAGTAAATGGTTTTTCAGGAACAAAACTTCAAAGTTAAGATTTTGGAAAAAAAAATTGGTTTCTTTAAATTTAATTTTCACAATTGTTGTATTCATAAGTGCAACTTTTTTTTACGAATGTTCTATGCTCATATGCTCTACACTTAATAATCGAAATCGCAAAAGCTTGCTGCCCAAAAATGTCCTAGTTTTCGAATATTTTTTATTAGCGTTTTGATAGGTTTGGATTTTTTGTTCCTTCTTCCTGGCTTTAGTGATGGGTGTGCCCCTTTTTTTGTTTATCCAGCAGATGACCTTTCTCTTTTCTTTGTTTCTCCAGCATCCCATGTTCCCGACGAACGACGATTGTTAAGTCTTGAAAAATGGACACATTTCTTTTTGGGATACCACCATAGCTATGTTTCATGACTGGAAGTGGATGGTTCCTAACTATCATACAAAATTAGTCAATTTGTCAATTCTTTTCTAGAGTAATTAAAGCTTGCCATCGTGTTTACGATTTGTCATGCAAAATCGAAAAAAGTTTCCAATACCATGTGTTCTAGTTTGTTTTTCTAATTAGTTTATTTTTGCCACCGAGTTTTTGGGGTCTAATTAAAAATTAATAAGTGCATTGAATATTGGTAAGAAAAGTTGTACTTCATAATTCAAAATATCATTAAAATTCAGCTTAAAGAAAAAAATTGAAATTTTGACTTTTAAGTTTTATTTTTCCAAAGAACTTAAAGAACTTAGGTCAAACATTAAATTAGGGAATGAGTCTTAGGCTTAAGAAAAATCTTATAGGACTATCGGTTGAAAATGTCGTCAATCTATGCTTTATTGAGGAAAAATAGAAATAAATTCAATATTCAAAGTATTGTCCATCGCTAGCCACACATTTTTCCTATTTTTCTGGCAATTCCGTTCTGAAAAATTCGAGCGGTTTGGCCGCAATCCACGAATCGATCCATTTTTTGGCATCATCGAAATGACGGAAGTGCTAGTCAGCCAGGCTATGTTGCATCGATCGGAAGACATAGTAATCGGATGGCGCAAGGTCTGGACTATACGGCGGGTGGGGTAGGATATCCCATTTGAGCGTTCCAAGGTAAGTTTTGACGACATTTGCAACATGTGGCCGAGCATTGTCATGTTCCGAAATAACTTTATCGTGTCTTGCGACCGTTTCCGGCCGTTTTTCCTTCAGTGCTCGGCTCAAGCGCATCAATTGTCGTCGGTAGACCTCGCCTGTCATTGTTTCATTCGGTTTTAGCAGCTCATAATACACAACACCCTTCTGGTCCCACCAAATGCACAGCATAACTTTCAGGCTATGAATATTCTGAACGGCCGTCGATGTTGAGGCATGTCGGGGGTATCGGTACGTTGCCCGACGTTTTGGATTATCGTAATGTACCCATTTTTCATCACCAGTGACGATTCGATGCAAAAAAGTCTTCTTTTTGTGGCGTTCAAGCAGCATTTCGGACATGTAAAATAGGCGTTCGACGTCTCGTGGCTTCAATTCATACGGCACCCAATGTCCTACCTTTCGGATCATTCCTATTGCTTTCAAACGATCGGAAATGGTTTGCTGAACGACGCAAAGTGATTTTGCAAGTTCTTCTTGCGTTTGTGACGGATCTCGATCGAGCAATGCCTCCAATTCATGGTCTTCAAACTTTTTCACCTGGCCGGGGCGTTCTTTGTCTTCGGTGTCGAAATCACCATCTTTGAACCGCTTAAACCACCGCTGACATATTCTAACGTCTATAGTATAGCCCGGGTAAGCTTCGGTTGCTTTTTTCTTTAAATGAAAGAAGCATATTAAAACTTCCCGCAAATGTTGTTTTGATGGCACAATTTTTTTTTCCACTCCAAATTTTTCAGAAAATTGACTCTCACGCCTAAGCGGGGGGTTGTTGATAGATTATTCACCATTAAACTTAAATGTTGGAACTACACCACTCGACGGAAGTCATTTCAGGAGTGGACATATTCGTCTATCTAAGCAAAACTTAAAGCAAAGCCGAAACTGACTGTAATAGATGTGTTAAGGCCAATGTTTCATCGAAATGTGCGCTCTATCGAACACATGATTGTCGAGTTCTCGGCAAGCACTACATTTGTTTTTTTTTTACTGCTCATAATGTCACATTTTGAACTTAGATTTTCATCTTCACCCGTACAAGGAACATACATTGATAGGATGCTTTAACATTAAAGTTTGGAAGACCAATTTTCATAAAACATTTTCTTCAGCATTGAGGCTCATTACGTTGAAAAACAAAATTGTCGCATACGTGGAATTCGAACATTTTTTTTGTGTTTGTGACGAAGTAAATTTCTTACCCGAAACGCGTCTATTACGACTGTTCAAGTTCAACCAATTCAACTTCATTTAACTAAAATTATTTATTAGTGGCTGCCGCATGTCGCCGGAAAAGCTGATCTGTCAAAAAGTTTCTGTCAGGAAGGCTAGCGACCGGAAACCAACTTTGCGCTCTCTGGGAGTAAGCCAGCAGTGTCCAAAAATCATTGAAAATTATCTTGTCAGAATTAAGTCCTGTCAGAGATTCCAAGAAGTTAAAACAATGAATTGAATTAAACAATTTGGTCAAAGTCTTAATCATCAATAAATAAATATAAGGAAATAAATCCTTTACGTTATAAAGTTGTTTTTAAATATTAAAAAATAAACAAAAAGAAAACCAACTATACGGGGTATGGCAACATTACTTCCTTATTTGAAATGAGGCTATAGGGGTCGAAGCTTAGGGGGGATCTGTGATCGCAATAAAGTGCGCCTTCGGAAATCGCTTCAATGTTGCCAACTGAAACTCAACTGTTATGTATGTGCGCTGCCAAATTAAGACAAATAAAGAGTGTGACAAGACGAAAAATTTGAATCTTTTGCCCAATCCGATTACCGGAGAACGTAGATGCAACGTGAGCTTTAATTGTGCTATCTTCATGGTGCCTAGTCTCGAGTTTTCGGACGGTTTAGTGAGGTGGATTCTTAACAGCTAATTTCATGCGATTCGTATAAGTTTTTGATTAATCAGGCACTGTCCAAAAGCAACTTCATTGCTTGGAGGAACCCAAGTCAGGTGCTTTTCGAAAAATTGAAGAAGCTTATTTTCACTTGAGTGGAAAGGTCAACAAACAGAACATGCCCTACTGAGCTGAAACTTAGCCCTGAGAATTGCATAAAAAGGGTTTTTGCATTCATCCTAAGCCACATCAGCATTGACTTCAGATCGACAACTGAATATGTTGGAAGAATATTTATTTTCGACGAAAAAGAACGAAATAACAGCCTGCATTTCATGTCCATCATTGGCTGTTTTGAGAGAAATTTCCGGAATGTTTCAATAAGAATCGTTTTTAAACTTGCGATTTTGTTTTGTGGAGCTTATTGCATTTATGTCTTCCATCTTAGACCTGAAAGCCAACATCCGGCTTTCTAACCAACCCCACCCCTGCTTTATTGGTAAGAATCATACAAAATCGTCACAAAATGGCTTGCTCAGTGTATAGGCAATAGGGGACTAGCGGTCATACAACCTCACTATCATAGTGATGATTCAGCATGCTCGGCAAGATTTGCAAATTATTCTGAAGATTTTATCGACTTCCGAACATTTACTATTTTACTTTTCGGAAACAGGCAACATTCTTCCTATCCGAAGTTTATTTTGACAGCGCTCAGCTTATCAGATTTTGGCTAAAGCCTCGAGAGCCCTAAATGGCGATCTGAAGCCATTCACCTTCATGTCTTTGTCATAGTAAGTCACAGTTTACATACTGTTATTATATTCCAAGCACGAAAAAAAAGATTAATTAGCCTTTTTATGAGCCTTTTTATTTATTTTTTTTTCAATAAAACTTCAAGGAGCTGCCCAATACTTATGGCCAAGGCTGTAAAAATCCCTCGTTTTCTAAGAGGAGCACTGATCCAAAATCGAATTCGTTCGATTGTCCCACAGCCTGGGCAAACACAAAGTGGATTATCCTTGTGGCCTCCCCCCCTAATGCGACTAATTCTCAATTTAGTACTATTTTCAACATAAATAAAATTTCAAGGTACAAAGGATAACAAAAGGAACAAAAGGAGGAGAACGTCCACGTGAATCGAAACAAACGTAATCGCTTGACATATGTTACAATGGAACCACGAACCCATTGACGGCAAAGAACCAGCAATTTCGCCAATGTGCCTAGCTCTCGAGAGTTGGCCTTTTGTTGTGAATGGGGGGGATCTTTGGTGGCATATTTTTAGATTTCGACACAATTCACAGTCGAATGGGTACTGCCGGTGACATTGTCCTTGATTTGATGGTCAGATTACGATTGATTTTTATTTTGTTGCGGTGTCCTTTGGCTTGGGACACATCGATTGTGTGGAGCATAATATAGAACCCAAGTGGTTGTATTTCTATTTTATTTTATTTAACTTAATTTTTTATGTGGAGGCAAGATGGATCTTGTGATTAAAAGCCATAGCGTGGCATTTGATAAATGACATGATGGAAGAGGCTTCTATGTGGTAATGGAGATTGATGGAACAAGAAAGGTAGTGAATTAAGTATAACTTGTTTGCTTGACTGGAAAGATGTTGTATGAATTCGAATGAACTTATTGTAAGCATTAGCTAGAGTTGAAAGTGATGTAGAATTAAAGGATGTCTAGAAAGGGTTTCTCTACGAGAATTCGGAGGCTTCATTCTGTAGTGGTCTTCTGTTGGCTTTGGAAAAAATACTAATTCCAATTTATTTTGGAATATTATTTCATTCAAATGACTGTGTGAGCTGGCTTGGCAATAGCTCATGCCAATTTGCCAATTGAATAGGATCAGAATTAAAAAAAATAGCATCAATCTTTAATGGGACCCAAGAAAAAAAGTCAAATCGGTGTCACAATCACACATTGTGTACGACTTATTAAGCGATTGTTGAACTTCGTGTGCAAAAAAAAGCCCAAATCCGAATCCTCGATTTCCGTTCGGAAACGCCGCCACTATAAAGAACACACCAAAAAGCCACGCCTTCAGATTTTCCGACCCAAAAATGAAATGGAAACCGACAACGAAACGGGTGGTAATTTAGTTTCAAATTCTAAGTCAACCGGACTGTGCAATTCTGTGCAAAATTTTCCTTAACTGATGTTTAGTTACTGAAAAATTTGGCGCGTTTACGCTCTCGTTCCTAGGCGCTCACTTTTGGCAACAGCTTATATATTCTCCTCGAGCACCGAATGATATTCCATAAGCTCCATGCACGATGAATTCAATCGAAAACTTGAATAAATCAGAACTGAAAAAGGGTTCAACTATTGCATCAGAATACTATTGATAATCGAAGCCAAAACTGGCGAATCTGGAGAATCTGCCACCCATACTTCGTTTGGGATCGTTGTGACAATATTAAAAGGAGGACACACACCTCATTCCATGTTCAAAACGTCACTTAATTGTAGAAGCAATAACGAAAGAACTACAGTGTTACAAAATAATTACTTGGGATGAGTGTACGATTGCGAAAAGGCGAGAATTGCAGGCACTCCGGCGAACGTTGAAATACTTAAGCTATAATCAGGACCTCTTTGGAGGTAAGATTATTCTGCTGATCGGCAGTCATTCTAAGATCAACAGCTGCGGATGACTTTTATCGATCCAGATGTAGTGGTCAATAATTGAATTTAATTCATAAATTTCTTTGAATTGGCACGAATGATTCAGGCCTCACTGATAATCATGTTATGCAATTTAAACCAACCGAAACTATGCAATGGAACAAGACTAGCTGCTGGGAAGCAAAAAAGCAACGTGATTCAAGAAATCATAATCATAGGAGAATTGCAAGGTGAAGAAATTTGGCCTCGAAAAATACATCTGTATCGCATCGATTCCCCCTGCCTTCGCAAAGACGATTAATAAATCACAAAACCAATCTTTGGAAGTCTATGGAATATACCTTGACTTGCCTTTTTTTTAATTTTCTAATTCACACATCTTGAAGGCGAGATTTGGGCGGTAGTCCCACCCTGGATTTACAGATATGTAACTATGCGCTCCTATATTTTTTTAACTAAGCAAATTGCTAGTTCCGAATAAAATACGGTGAATTAAGCGAATGTAAATAAGTCAATGTAGTGCTCTTGCGAATAAGAAAACTGCATTCCACCCTCCTATCGCTTTTAACCTCAAGCCCAACTTCGATCGAACAGTCAAGTATACAGACTGGTTTATTAGCCGCACAACACGAATGTGGAACGCTCTACCACGCACGGTATGTCCCACTCATTACAATCTGCAGAAATTCAAAAATAATGTGCCTATTTACTTCCTGATCCCTTCCACTCGCTTTATGTACCAACATTTTAAGGGTAGTCAAAACCCCTTGAACGCGCGTGATCGTTTAAAAGTTCAAAAAAAAAAAAAAAATTTCAAATACTCCGTCCCAATTTGGACTCAACCCGTGATGTGATCCTTATTCTCGCTCTGTATAAAATAAAAATAAGGGTAGTTATAATATATATATATATATATATATTCCCTTGAGAGCTATGAAATTTTATTAAACAAAAAAAAATCTACTAAGCGCTTTTGTTGGATTTCAAATCTCCTCGGACACCTTCCTTCAATGAGTTTTTACGATCCAATTCATTCCAGGTATGCGCATGGACCAATGCTATCAATCCACTAAGAAGGATTCCTTTCGAAGCGAAAGTTTTACGAAGTTTTACAGAGAACTATGTATTTTGAAATAAAATACCATAAAGTTGAGTTCACTCAGAACTAACTAGTTTTAAAATGCTAATCCCATTACCAACCATTCCGAATGTCCCTTCAACGATTTATTCTCAGATTTGGTTGGTCTTTTCAACTATTTATCATTTCAAAGTATGTCCAGGTGTAGGTTAAAGTTGAAAGGAATAAATTTTATTGTCTTGTTTGATCTGGAAATTTATGCATGGCTAAATTATTATTGGTAATTAGTTTGGATTTTACTTTGAAATATTTATGACTTACCTCAAAAGGCTAATTGAAGTTAACCATTTTCGAGGGAAGACGTTTCATTCTCATTTACAAAAAAAAAGTGCATTTGGGGCTTGTGCGACAATTTTTTAATTTGTTGAATGTGTCCAGAAAAGTTTTTTTGGTGACCAGTATTTTGTTTTTACGGGTTAAAATTTGTCAGACTGGATTTTATATGTGTCCGCAGTTCAGTGAAGCAATCCAGGTATCTTGCAAGAAAATTAAATGGAATAATAACTTTGTAGATGCACCATGCAACTTCGTATTGTAATGTTGATATCGTATTCGCTGTTTCGGTGTGAATTCCTCAAAATGCTTCAAATGTTTGGGGTTTGTTTATTTAAAAATAACAAATATTGTGATTTGTCAGACTGGGTATTTTCGTAATTCAGGGAGGCGAGTTCTTTGAAAGGATATTGAATGGGATGAGCAGTCTTGCAGTTGAACTAGGCAACATCATTTTATAATGTTTGATTGGCTTTTTCGGAGTGATTACCTCATTACCTAAGTACAAAATGTAATTTTTTCAATAAAAAATATTTAAAAATGGCGGCTGCGCAGCATATGCCCCAAGGCGCCTATTTTTAAGAGCGTGTCGATGGCCGAAGACGTACTCTGTGTCCAAAAAATAAGGTGACATTGTATTTATTTTGAAAATTCTTTATTTATTCTTCCAAATCAATTTCATCCCCTTCAAAGTAATCCCCTCCCGATGCAATGCACTTATGCCAACGGATTTTCCAATCTTTGAAACACTGGTTGTAGTCACTTTCCGGGATGGCCTTCAGTTCCGTCTTCGCTGCGGCTTGAATCTCCTCTATCGTATCAAAACGGTGTCCCCGGAGCGGTCTTTTGAGCTTGTTGAACAGCCAGAAGTCGCACGGCGCCAGATCAGGTGAATACGGTGGTTGCGGAACGATATGGGTTGAGTTTTTGGCGAAATGATCACGAATTACGAGTGCGGTATGGGATGGTGCATTATCGTCGTGTAAAAACCAAGAATTGTCTTTCCACAATTCCGGCCTTTTTAGGCGGATAGGGTTACGCAAACGACGCATAACGTTCAAATAATATTCCTTGTTGACTGTTTGGCCGGTTAAAAGGAATTCATAAAGCACAACACCACGATAATCGAAGAAAACAGTCAACATGACCTTGATTTTTTAGCGACTTTGGCGCGGTTTTTTTTGGTATCGGCTCTCCTTTGGCACGATATTCGCTCGATTGATCGGTTGTTTCGGGGTCGTAAGCATAGATCCAAGTCTCATCGCCAGTTATAATGCGTTTCATGACATCCTGGTAGTCGGAAAGCTTGTTTCACACACTTCAACGCGACGCCTTTTTTCCAAAAAATTCAATGTTTTGGGTACCAGTCGAGATTTGACGCGCTTGAGGCCCAAAGCATCCTTCAAAATGGTATTGACTGAGCCTTTCGATAAGCCAACTTCATCAGCAACGTCTCTAATCCTTAATCGATGGTTTTTCAAAACCAAATCTTTGATTTGTTGGACGTGAGCTTCATCGGTTGAGGTTGATGGTCGCACAGAACGCTCTTCGTCTTCGACACGTTCACGGCCGGCTTGGAAATCACTATACCACTTGTAAACATTTTTTTTAGACATAGCCTCATCATCAAAGGCTTTCTGCACCATCCTCAACGTATCCGCAGCAGAAAATTGATTCCGCAAACAAAATTTAATGCAAATTCTTTGCTCAATAAATTTCGACATCGCAAAAAACGAAAAACTCACTTTTAGCAGCTCACAAAACGACGCGAATCTCAAACACTATGAATATATTTTGACATGAAATTTCACATAGATATCACTGACAGTACTACCAACCTAAAAAGAAAGAAAAATTTCCAAATCCTTCGACGCGTGCAGTTTAAATTCATATGTCACCTTATTTTTTGGACACAGTAGTAGATTCCTTAATCTTTGACCTAGAAGAAAACACCAAAATTTTTAAGTTTTCATATAACAACAGCGAGCGAGCTACGTAGGATTTTTTCGATATATTGATTTTTTACAAAATGGTGCATGTTTGAAAATAAAGTTAAATTCTTAACAAAAAAAAACGTCATAAAATCGTCGATAAAAAAAAATTAAGCCATATAAAATAAAAAGACCTACGTAGCTCCTTGGAGAAAGATATTTCGAAGCTACTGTCAAAATTTCAAGTCGATCGGTAAAGATTTGCTCGAGTTATGTCTTCGGCGAGCTCAAAAAAAGTGGTTTCGAAAAAAAAACGCGTTTTAAGTACTGAGAAACCATATGAAAATATATGAGCATACCGGAGAGGCGTTACCGCAGAGTGAAAAATTTGGTCACTCGGACACTTTTGCCGTATTCCATTATTTGGTATATTATTTTTAAGACCCTAAAGCACCTTTTAACCGAAATTTTTTTTTTTTCGAAAAATTGTAAATCTTAATGTGATTTCCCCCCATAACTCAAGAATTTTCGATTCAAATTTTCTTTTAACTGATATACAATAATTTTTATTATTAAGAATAATATTTTAAGAAAGACTTCGAACAATTACAATTAGTAATGTTTACAACTATTATTTTAAACAATTTTTGAAAACCCTTTCTTGAACCTTCTTAAACCTTCAGCTTAATGCCATGTTAAATCAAATTCATGCTAACAATTTGTGCAAACTCACAGAAAAGAGAGCTGTTAACATGTTTACAATATTCGTTAAAGGAAATATTGAAGTGTTCAGATACGAGAGATCAGATAAGGACTTTTCTGTCAATATGAACAACATTCAATCGCTTATTTACTTCGAGAACAGCTGTTTTTTAAGCTAAAGTAAAGTCAATAACTTTTATCAACTGACATGATGTTGACGGCTTTGACTCTGTTTGCTTCGATTAACATTTCTAAAGGCTTTTATTTCATAACAAAAAAGAAAGATAAGATAAATTTGAAAAACAGTGTAGGAGAACCATAATAATGCCCACCGTTTTGTACTTAACTAATGCTCACAATTTTGATTTTGGCGTCAGTTTGGGTGGATATGAGTGCGATCCAGAAAGGATGAGATTAGGAACTCGGTAGAGAAAAAAAAACGACATATATTAAAGTTGTCAGAAAAGGTTCCACTGATTCTTCAAAAATGGCTTAGAACGAAGGTTATCGATTTCAAGTGGATGTGATCCGAATCGAGGGAAAATTTTATGATGTCAGTTTCATATGTGCACATGGCCACAATGACCAAGCTGAAGACTCTATGAATTCTTTTACGTATCTCGGAAAAACTGAGGCGGCGATGCGATGTGCGATGTCGCACAATGCACGACAACGCGATGAACTTTGCAGTTTGGATCAAGTGGCTTAGAGTAATACCAGATTTGCACCGGATTTTGACAATGCCATATGATTTTTGGAACATCATTTTTTTTTTTGGAAATTTCGTTTTTTTAAGAAACTTTTTATAGGGAACACCAAAGAGGAGCCCTCCTTCAATTGTCTATATATTTAAGATCCTATTCCACAGATTTTTCCTTAAAATATTCCCAAGTATCGATCCTTAGCGGTTCAGTATCTAAAAACTTAGCACCCTGTCTTCGTAACACTGTAAAATGAATGTCTCTTATCTTTGATCGATTTTGATTTTATATTGCGGCGCATGCCATCCGAAAGATTTAAGATGCTTATTTCGAATTCGTGGACTCTGATTAAATAAGCCTCCTTTTATTTTTACTTCCTCATGCAGGACTAATAATACTGACACGACCACAAACTCGAAGCGATGGCATTGAACGCGATTAATTAAATCCACCTTACAGAAGTGGGTCTTCAGTTGTATGTGAATCGATTTTTTTAAGGGACCACATGGTGTTGCTCAAGTGGCTGTGTCGGTAGGCACACTTAAATCTGACATTGAAAAATTCTCAAAGATACTTTATTTCCCGTCTACACCTTACTGGATTGTCTGTTGCTTTAAAAATGGAAAATGTATTGATTTTGAAATTACGAGGGGGAAAAATTAATTAAACCCTTAAGATGTAGCCAGAACCGTTTTATCCAGTTAATGTAATTATTTATCGAGAATTTAACTAGTGAACTCCTGCCAGAATTACTGATCCCGCAGAATCTGCTGAAATGAAAAGTTAAATTGAAAAATTCCACGAGTACTCGGGCAGTTATTTAGGACAACAAAATCGATTTAAATTATAAAGTTTGACTTCAGTTTTCAATAAATAAATTTAACAAACTTTAACGCCCATTTGATGTGAAAACGGGTTAATTGTAAATGCCAACCTCCAATCGAGTTTATGCAGTAAAAATCTAACCCGAAACCTCGTAGTTTGGAACGTCCGAAAATTTTGTTTCGAACGTCCGAAAATTATAAATGTCTTAATGTGCACTTAGAGATTAAGGAGATAGTTGATGGTTATGTCCAGTTAAGATAATTAGGCTTAAATAGGGGCACTGAATGTTGCCATTTACTTTTATAATTGCCATGTCCTTTCACGTAAAAGCTATTGTGGGTTGCAGGATAAATTAATTGCATGTTGCGTAAGCTTAATTTAAGCTTTGCTAACATTGGGCGGGAGTGTTATTGATGGAATAATTTCCGATCCAAGAAGGTCATTTTAATTATTTTATTTGTAATCATCCTTTATGGGATAATTTTCTTTATAAAATGATATCAAAATTATTTCGATACTTCCTGTAAGCGTAGAAACAAGAGAATTAACTACAAGAAGCAAGTGCATTATTCCTGAGGTAGCCCTTTTTCGTTATTTGAAAATTGAAGTAACTTTGCAAATAATTTTGTTGCCCTAAAGAAGTAACAAAAATCTTTAGAAAAAAAAACAAAATTATTTATAATATATTTCTAGCTATGTTATAATTAAATAAAATGCAAAAATAAAATGGAACAAAATCACAAATGAAAAAGTAAAAAATTAATGTAAAATAAAAGAACATCAGTTGGTTGAAATGTTTTTATTCTTAAGAGCAGCATCCAATCTTCTGGACATGGATTCTTCAAGGTTTTTGCAGATTTTGAACCACATTCGTACTTCAGCATGGACTGATCGTTGCGTTTCAATTTTCTTTTAAAATTATAAAATACTTAGTCTGGTACATAATTCCATCAACTATACACAATTGTCATGGACCAGCTTCTGACATGCAGCCCCAGATAATTATAGAGCCAATATCGTCTTTTACTGAGGTTTTTGGTTTTCGCCATACCGAAGAAGAATTAAATTTACACTAATCCGAGAGTTAAACTTTGTTCCAAAAGAAAAGGAAAAGGAGTATTTTAACATTTTATTTCTGTTGCGTTTGTATATGAAGAGTTTCTTACAGGCTACTCTTCCATGCAAATTTTTCTTTCATAATATCAGTCTTATTGTTTCAGGACGGAAATCTTAATTAAGGCTCTGTGAAACTTCTGGGGCTTATTTTGGAGTGCTAAGCTAGGTATTTTTTACGAATTTTGATGTAATGAACCGTTTTCTTATGACATCAAATGTAATGTGCTGAAATATCGCGAGTCGATTTTCCTGAAGCCTTTTTTATAAAGAAAACCATAAAAAAACGCATCTGAAATGCACTTCAGTTGAGCTGAAAGGGAGAATAGAGAATAAAAATCGAGTATTGTCCCTTTGTCCCGAGTTCTTTTTTGACATTGATTTTGTGAATTTTATACTCTTTTATTTTTTTCATAAGATTTGAAGTGATTTTATTCCATTTTCTTTTTGCTGTAAAAAAAATAATTTAGTTTTTTTCTATGATTTTTTTAACCACTTGAACGCTATAAAAGCCTGAGAGGGTATAGTGTCCGCGTTCTTTAGTGATTCACTGTATGCAGCGCCAAAAATTCAATTCACTTAAAGCCATCTATAATATCCCTTAAACTAAAAGAATCTTAGGGTAACTTATAGCGCTGATCTTCAAAAATATGAAAATAGTAGGATATAGTCTGAAATGAAGACGAAACATTATTTGTGACGAGCTTAGCTAAAATTTGGCTTCAGTCTAATTAAGTTTAGCACAGTTTTGCATTTTCGAAGCTTACTACAAAATAGTTTTTTTTATCTCCATAACAGCGAAGATTTTCCAAGCTTTATGTGAGAAAAACCGGCCAAGTGTAAGTCGTCCTCTTGCAACGAGGGTTCCGTACAAACTCGACTTGCTACATAACAAATAAACATTGATTGTTTCGATTAGGAAACTTGGTTTTTTAAGCACTAAAACTAAAGTGGTTCTGTAAGGGGTCCTTTTATCATTTTGAAGTACGGAACCTTAAAAATATTTGAGAAGAAGCTTTAATAAAATTCTGAGGATATACTATACATTCACATCTTACCTTCTACCTTGAAACTCCAGTTATCTATAAGGCGTTTTTCAAATATATAATGTGTAATTGTGAAATTATTTAACCTATGGTCGTTCTATGTCGAGCCATTGTAGCCATAAATTTTTTACTTCCGAGCTAGATCCGTGTCATTGTACAGCTCGTAGAGTTCGCGGTTGTATCTTCTGCTACATTAGCGGTAGAGAATTTTACTTTTTAAGATTTAACTGAACCCTTCTCTGCTGTCAAGCATATCGTTCGCTATTTAGCTTCATAAAGAAAAACTGGCAAAATGAAAGTATTGTCCAATGCACGATTTTTATTCCAGGAGTTAGGACTTTTGATTCTAGTTGTTTGAACAAAACGAAGTCGCTTCGGAATAGAAACGTTTACAAAATTGACATTTGTCCCGATATAGGTTTAATTGACTTCCTCGAATTTTTTCTTCTGTCTTTGTCGCAGCATGTGTCAAGTTACATTCTGAATAATTTGTAGACCATATTTTCAGCCGTCTTCTTAAATCGCTGTGCCATAAAAAAATTTAATGATAGAACTTCAGGAAACAAACTCATTGAACAGAGAATTGCCGAATTGGAGCTATTTAAAGTAAGAAGGGGCACTATAAAAAAAAAGAAATAAATTTCTTTATCTGTTTTTTTTTTAATATGGAACGCATTTTGTAAATCGTAATAATGTTTCAACAATATGTTGTAAATACCACAATCCAGCAGCCAAAAGTCTTTTTCTCTCAATAAACTTAAATGCTACAGAATTATTGTTTGGTGCTCACATGAATACCTTAAGGCCCCTTAAAAAAATCGACCATTTAAAATTTCGTTTCTTTTTCTCGAGTACGTTCATCAATTTCTTTTGTTTTAAGTCACTGTGTCCTCGTCAAAACGTTTAAAATTAAGGACCAATCCTGCTAAGCCTGCTGCAAGTTGAAAAGTATAATTAAATTCGCGAGTAATTGATATAATCCGGCCATGAGCAAATGTCCGACATTACGGTTCGCAAAGGTGCTGAAGTTTATTTTTCAAGAACCTCCTCCGTTGTCGAGATTGGATAAATAAAATGGTAGAAGAAGAACAGTTTTCAATTGGATTGGAATGTCGAGGATGCCTTGTGAATTATTTATGGCCTTTCGATGGAGCAACACGTACGTACCGAAGAACTTTCTTAATCACTCAAGAAGTATTGAACAGTTGGAATGCAATTACCTTGGGTTCTTCCACATCCAAGCGGCTAATCAATAATTGAATTATTTTATACGAACCTCTGAGGATAAATAGCATCATGGCAATCGTATACGATTTTTCAGTTTGTGTAAATTTTGGTTTGTTTGATATACTTGCCGCACGTGTCAGGCATAATGTCGAAACAGGCAAGTACTTTATTTGGGAACCAATTACCTTCATCTTATAAATGAATAAATATATCATCAGCTTTGAAACTCAAGTGTATACCTTTTACACTGCTTTGACTTTGTGACGTGGTCTCAAAGTAGAACACAAGTTTCTGGGGTAATTTGAAGCAACATTACTGGAATAATTATCATCGCAGAGGGGACATTTCTAAAGGGATTTGTAGAAGAGACTAAGTGTCTTTTATTTTAGTTCAGTTCAAAGAATGCCGTCGCCTTAAGTTATGAAGATGGAAATGGCCTGAATCTTCAAAAGAGTAAATTAAAATGGAATCGGTTTATTAATATTGACAGAGGAGCTGATAATCTTATGATCTACATAAAGGGTAAAAAGTTATATTTGAGACCACCTAAAGCTACCAACCACCTCGAGCTAGAAAAGTATGGTTTGATGATGAGTGCTTACGAAGAAGGTGGGAGAAGGCGACGGATAAGGCGCTGTAACGAAAGAACTCGAGCAGCTAGTGAAGTGTACAGGCGAAAAGAGGAATTGGAATCACTGCGAAAAAAGAAGAGAGGCTTCTCAATCTATTGACTCAACGATATCGAAAAGTTTAGGATCAGAAATTTAGAACAAGATTTTTAGAAAAGAAATAAAAGCTGGGCTTTAAATTACAAACAGGAGCCGGCTGTTGAAAATCTTGTTGCCAATCCACAAAGAGATGTGGATGTTTTCAATCCAAAACTGAACTGCAGCCATTGAATAATTTCTTCCAAACACTATAGGAATAATCTACGGTTCGTAAAAAAGCTCAAAAACAGAAAAGTTGTGAGTTCAGATGATATATATTAGAAGCTGAATTTTTTTTAAATATAGCCCACCTGTTGGGTAAGGAGCATTCACTTGATCATCTGTTATGATGAGGAAAACAACAAGAACATCAGCTTCCTTAATTCGACCCGCTAAGGAAGTCGCTTCTACGTCTTACAAAAGCTATCGAGTGCATGTGAACACCTAAGGCCTTTTTGTAGCACACCAATGATTTTCGTATGGATACAAATAAGATATTCATCGATATCAAAACCGCATATGATACCGCATACAAAGTGAGACCCGTGTTCGCTATCCCAGGGAAATTTATTGAAAACAAGCGATGTTATGTGCAATTTTCTAACTTGTATCGTGTCTTTTTGGATATCTATTTCTTACTACGTCTCAGACATCGCTCCATGTACTTACAAATCTTTTACAAATCTTTACTTCCGAAATCCGTTCTGCTCTACACACGATCATATATTAAAAAAAAAAAAATATTTTATTGCTATTGGCCGGATTTTCGATGCTGTGTTTGATCACTTAAGATTTTTCATTCCTTCATTTCTTCATTACTACAGACTTATTTATTAAAACTTCTCTAATTTTTTTATTATTTAACATTTATGTTTTATTATTTTTATTTTTATATTTATTAAATGTTTATATTTTTAAAGAATGCTTATAGATTTTAAACTAGCGTTTATAAATAAACATTTCGTTTGCTTGAGAATTTATTGTATACACTCGTGAGTAACATGCTATTCAAAGAAGAAAGCCGTTTTAAGTTGGTACGATGAAGATTAAGGTATATTTCTGAAGAATCTTTGCGGTTCATTGATGTTGAGATGAGAAAAGAAGTGAAGAGATTCAGGGTTGCCTTCAATGAGTTTGCTGAACATTTATAAGATAAAGTCTGCTTGTATGGGGCAGGAGGTTACACGAGCATTGCCATCCGAGTTCTCTCAAGGGAAATCAAAAAAAATTCTTTTGAACTCTTTCAATTTTGTCGATACGACATTTATAGTGAGGAGACTACACTTGACAGTTATATTCGAGGATCGAACAGACGTAAGTTATGACATTGTATTATTATCTAGTCCAAAAACCAAAATATTATGAAAAATTTTTTAAAACGCGAAAGATACTGGTGAGCCTTTTTCTAGTAAACTGAATTGAATTACACTTATTGTTACGTTCACTGCAGATCATGACAATCACCAATTTAAAAAACAGTTACATCGTCAGCATACATTACATACATTTTGAGCTCAAATCATTTTCAAACAGAGTGAAGAAATTCGGACCCAATTGGCTACTTTATGGTAACCCCGAATTGAGGGTGAAATAGCTCGAAGAGCAACCAATAAAACCCGGATATGACTCAAGCTATGACTCAAGCTAAGATGCGATGGGAAAGCCTATCAAAACCTTTACTAAAAGCAGTGAGTGTACAATCTGTATTATTTTTAAATTGAAAGAGTCAACGCAGGATTGTGAAAAAGTAGTTCTAGAGCGGCCTTACAAAAATCATGATCTTACACAAATTCAAGAATTGGATGTCATATTTTCGACCTATATAATTACATAGATATGACATCTTCCTGGTAACAGAAAATACACATTCAGAAAAATAGTGATAAAACACAATAAAAGTAGACTTGATATTAGCCGCGTTCAGAATTCAAGGCACAAGCTAGTCAACCGGCTCTGATGGGTCGAGAGCTTGTGAATTTGACGGCAGAGCTTGTTGACATATGGTGAGGAAGTGGACTGGATTTGCAGTTAAAAATATGTGACTGCTTTTTTCAGTTGATTGATGAAACGTCAAAAGCCAGCTGTTAATTTTGAAATCATTTACTTATCGGTTGAAGTTTATGAAATATGAAAACTGTAATATATTATTCTAAAATTAATTAACAGCCTAGATCAATGATTTCAGAATCTAAGTCGAAATGGGATCACAAGGCAGTACTTTTGTACTAACCGAAAAGCAAGCCCGACTCATCCTGAAGTGGGCACGAAATTCTACCACCGAGTACGCAGGAATTTCTTCCTCAAAGTAGCTTCGATTTCTAGTTGACCATTCAATCAATTCAAACATTGTAGAATTTCACAAAATAAACGATGGGCTCTGCAACTCGTCTACAACAAATAACGAAACTTCACCTACTGATGTTAAAATAAGTTCACTTTCTTGGCATTTGTGCACACAATTCAACTAACATAAAAGTTCTTCTTCCGTGTCGCTCATTTTAATCGTTCAATTCAAAACGCACAATTAAAACTTATTAATTACTAAATAGTACAAATTGAAAGTAACACGCAATTCACGAAACAAACTTATTCCAAGTACAAATTGAAAGTAAATCTCCAAAAATAATTTGTTTGACATATGAAACTGTCAACTGCATTTGCAGTTAGTTCTCTCGTTCAAAATTTTAGCCCCTAAAATTCTGAACGCGGCCATTAAACCATTCTAATTTTTTTTATGACAAAAACGATGTATTCAACGAATAAAATATAAATAATAAAATTGTATATAAAATAATTTAAATCTTATAAAAAAGAACACACCGACCACCACGGGTGGCGTATACGTAATATTTAATAATTTTTTTTTTTTTTTTTAGAGAAAACTTGATAAAGACACTCCTCGATTACAGTTGATGTTTCAAATACGAAAAAACTAACATTATCTTTTGCACGTTCACTTCCGATAGTACTATAAAGTCTGGACTTCAGATGGTAAAAAATTAGACGGAACTCAAAAACCACCCCATTTGCAACTCATATTGCATTTGTACTTCCTACTGCAGCCATCATCACATGGCTCTGTATCCTTATAATCTTCAATGACTTGCATTTACCACTTGACTAAGTGGAAAAGTCTCTCAATCACGTGCCAGTATCCTTTGTTGGGACGGATTGACTTCCAGCAAGCCTTACGTGATGTGTAAAATCAAATTTCGCTGCCAAGTGCCGAGAACAAAGCCCATTGGGAGTGGATTTCGGACCTTGTTAGAGTGGGCGAAAAGGAAAATCAAAGGACCACTAAAGCAATTCGACACATGGTAAAAACACAATGGAAACACTAGACGTAATAGGAGTATGAAATCATGGGGGATAGTCCAGCAGAACAAGGTGAATCATTTTCGTGCTCCGATTATTTGGCGCTCTGTATGTTTAGTATGTCGTACATGGCCTATTGTGTTGTGTTTCCTTGGTGTCGACTTCCTCTTTTATTAAACACTGTACGACAAACAGTTTACCTACAAATACAACATCTAATTTGGTGACCAGTTCCGGTATGTCCTTTTTATTGGTTTTGTATCTATATTCTCTTGGTGACCTAACATGGTTGCATAACATGAGAGGATTGAATTGTTTTATTTAAAAACAATATTGCATATTGGACTTAAGAACTTAAGGCCCTAATAGATGAAGTAAAATCCTACCATGTCATTGGATAAAAAAAAATAACCATAATAATTTTTAGGATTGAGCAATCAAATCAGACCAATGGATTTTCTAAAGGGGTTTCCATCTGTTGCTTTTTTATAAACTATTTATTTTTTTAAAAACCTAATTGAAAGAAACTCAGTATTGCGTCACCTACTCAGTCGGCAGAAGCAAGTTTGTGATGAAACTTCGTGACTGAATGGAATTTTAAATAAAAATTTGAAATTATTTTAATCAAAATGACCTCCAGCTTTATTATCAGTTTTCTGCTTTAGCTTAAAAGCACCCGAAAATTGACGACAATTTTGCAGATTAGGTGTATTTTAATCTCTATTGGCAGAATATTTGTTTTTTCGTAAGCTCAGAACTCCCAGATTAGTTTTTACTTTGCCTGTAGTTGACCGTATCTAAGAAGTTAGAGTATTCGTGGGTCTTGAGATTCACAAATCCGCTGGTCCAGATTTTATTTTTCGCTTGCAAAGCTTTTCCTGTTTTGTTGCTGTGAAAATGGAACACATCACTTGTTCAAATCAAACCTAAAAAAATTTTCTCCCTCAAACGTTGACCCATTGGCAGCGTTCAGAATTCTAGGGCATAAAATTTCATTCAAAACCAAGAATATTGAATGAGAAAACTGACTGCAAATGCAGTTGACATTTTCATATGTCAAACAAATTATTTTTGGAGATTTACTTTCAATTTGTACTTGGAATAAGGTTGTTTCGTAAATTGTGTGTAACTTTCAATTTGTACTAGTAATTAATGAGTTTTAATTGACGCGGAAGAAGAACTTTTATTTGAGTCGAATTGTGTGCACATGTGCAAAGAAAGTGAACTTATTTTAACATTAGTAGGTGAAGTTTCGTTATTTGTTATAAACGAGCTGCAAAGCCCATCGTTTTATTTGCGATTCTGCAATGTTTGGATTGATTAAACGGCCAACTAAAAATCCCAGCTACTTCGACGAAGAAATTCCTGCATACTCGGTGGTAGAATTTCGTGTCCACTTCAGGATGAGTCGGGCTTGCTTTTTGGTTAGTACAAAAGTACTGCCTTGTGATCCCATTTCGATTTAGATTCTGAAATGCTTGTTCTAGGTTGTTAATTACTTTTAAACACAACTTACATATTTCATAAACTTCAACCGATTAGTAAACGATTTCAAAATTAACAGCTGACTTTTGACGTTTCATCAATCAACTGAAATTTTAACTGCTAATCCAGTCCACTTCCTCACCATATGTCAACTAGCTTTGCCGTCAAATTCTTGGGCTCTCGATCAATCAGAGCCGGTTGACTACATTTAAGTATCTTCCTTCCTTCCTTCTGTGAATTGTGTCTCGAGTTTGTTTGCTGCACCATCGGTCACATATTGGTTACCGGTAATAGGACAATGTGTACATATAATCCCTGCTCTGGACAGAAGGAGATCTGAATTCGTTGGAACTTCGAAATCCTGGAAAAAATACTATTTTAAAAAACCATTCAAACTGAGAAAATATATTCCTCCAATCAGACTACAATAAATTTTAAATTCAATTCCGAAACATATATCGAATAGTTGTTTTCTAAGCAGGGACTCCATTCCTGTTGATCTCGGTGAATTTGAAACACACTTCTATAGAATAATATAGAATAACTCTTTGCCGGATTTATGGTTCTGTTTTCGAGAATGACGAGATGTAGATTTAACCGCGAACTCTACGAGTTGAACAAAGATGAGTGTCTTTTCAACTGTCTGAGTGGAAAGGTGGACAAAAATTCAGTAGATATGAATTAAAGCGACAAGGCTTACGAAATAAACCAAACCTCTGATAGCATTTGAATGGGACAGCATCGACAACATCATATGTTCGTTATTGATGTATTTTTTTTCTCCCAAAGGGTCGAATTCTTAAGAAGTTGCACATAAAAAATGGAACGATGGACCAAGCGTAAATTTGATTCTTTGAAACGAAACAGACCTCAGCCGTTATCCTGCAAAGTGTAAAGGACTGCACTCTCAAAAGGGATTGTTCTTCAAATTCTAAGAAAATTTTTTACACCAAAACTTCTGCGAGAAAGCAATGATGGTTGATTTCACGTGTGGCATGCATCTCATATCGGAGGCTTACTATGAGTTGCTCTACGCTCTTCTTAAATTTGCGACATCCCTTCCGAGCCTAAGGTAACACTAAGCCGATTGTGTTTGGATGGTATTTATTTGCGTCTCATATATTCAGTTAATTTGTTTGTGAATTTGTTTTAATTAAAAGCTGAAAGAAAATTACTTTAGTCCAAGGCTTATGTAGCTTTGAGCCCTTCTTGGGGCCAAATTTCTTTGCTCAAACAATGGGGAACTTCTATATTACTCAAACCTCCTTATGTTCCCCAAGGATCCTATAAACGTTTAAAGAGGAATGTAATAATATAACAAGTAGTATTGCTGTCGTAAGAATCCACTTTAAAAATAATATTTTTCTGAATCCATTAAATACACGGCGAGCGGTCTTCGGGGTAATCCTCAGCAAATGAAGGTAAACTTTTCCATTCGTAAGCCATTTCGTTTTCATGCTATTTTATTGGCTTTATCATCTTGTAAGTTTAATGCAGTTTTAAAAACAAGGATGACCTAATTTTCCAGTTTTCTAACGAATATTTAAAGTCATCGTTATGCAAACATCCGTCCTGAAATAATTTACTAAAATCGATGAAGGAAACCCAAAAGCAGATTGTATATCCTTTGCGGTTTGGAAACAGCCAAAAACCCTTTTAATTTTAAGCCACACATGGTTAGAGCAAGTGTGACATTGAATAGTTATTTTGATTTTACTTTTAGTTACAAATAAGGGACATCAATGACAGGTTAAGGCAGAGGAGTTGTATAAAACAATGCCCGAATCAAGGGCTTCTCCAAATTAGTATTCGTTCATATTTACCCACGCGATAAGCCTGATGATGGAAAGATTAAACACCTCTAAACAGCACCCGTGGTTCTAAGAACTAGTGTTATTGTTTCGGTTCTACAGTAAAGATGTATCAGTGCCAAGATGCGAAAGGGATACAAAATATTGTCTCACCCTTAATTCATGCAATTGTGGGCGAAATTCTAATTGAAAAGGCGTTGATTGGTGGTAAATGATGCCGCAAAAGCCGACCCTTTGGTAACAAAGACGATGGCGCCGGTTGATATTCGCAATTGTACCAGCATACCTTTTCGGTCTTTATCGGAATCGAACAAGCATTCAAGGAATGATTCATTTTATCTTTTATCTGATTGCTATCGGAAAGGACAATCGAATTTAAGGATAATAGCTGTGGGCTTTTTATCCAAACAAAGCTAATTGAAGCGTTGTATGTTGGGCCAAAGGGGAAAATTTGAGTCTTACAAAAGTCTTTGGATTATGGGATACTGGAACGCAGGTAAACTATATCGAAAGAGTATTTTTAGGGGATTGGGGACACGGAAGCAATTAATTTTGCGGGAGAAGGGTTCCTTGATTCTAATAATCTAATAAAGGTCTAATAAAGATTTCTTTTGCATGGATTTCGTTAAATGTTAAAGTTGGATGAGAAAACAAAGGCACGCTCCAAAAACACTTTTTAGAGTCTTCCTGATATAGAACTGTGGTCAAACTTGGATGGAAGTATCTGATATGCTTTTGGGGTAATTCTTTGCAAATGAAGCAATTCTTCATCATCGACGCTCTTGCCCCTTTGTACGTTTTTTAGGAACCAAGGAGCTATTTTTTCTTAATTTTAGTTAGTTAGTCAGTAGTCTGTGAAGCAATAGGGAAGGAGTAGTATTCTTTAACATCTCTGAAAATGAGGGGCTGTCCTTAAATAATATACAAAGACCTAATTCCCAATTTTACACATTTATTCTACCAATGATTTTTCATGAATCATCCGAGCGGCAAAGTTTAAATGATACAATGGACCCATTGCTTACAGGGCGGCTACAATTCGTTCATAAGGCTGGAGATTTAATAAAAATATCTATTTTGCTATATTTCGAGGAAATTAGGACCAAATTCCAAAGTCCTGTTGAAGTATTTCTTTTCTCTGACGTGGTAGCTCAACTTCCTTTAAGGAGGTGCAAGTTATCAGATTTGTTGAGTTAAACATCCATTCGAAGTTGCGGAAACCGGGACAATATCTTTTTAGGCATCAAACTAGAAAGAGCTTGGAAGCGCCATCAATAAATATGTAAAGATCTTACTGTAGAGTTTCAATGAGGTGGATGAAATGGCTGTTGAGAAGAAGGTTACTCATTTAAGACATTTAGTCCATAAAACGCCTCCATTTCGCATGAAATTTTTAGTTCTATCACAGTATCGTTTAAAGTGTTATGGTATTTTTTTCACACCGTCCTTAGGTTAGGTCCCTATAAATATGTCAAGCTGGTTATTTTGAACAAATTGACTCTTCTCTCAGCGATGAGCTTGTCCATTTTTCTACACCTAATGCGGTGAGTGTTTCCCTAATTTTTTTAATACTGACGTTGTCGAAGGCACGTTCTTTAATCAACAAATCGACAAGATTTTCAAATACGAAGTAAAATAAGCTTGACCCCTTTTGCCGGAAAGGAAAACACTCTAACCCTCCTCATGGTCCGAAGGATGTAAAGATGACATACAATTTGTCATCAGTAATGATATCTTCATTTGCCAAGCTAGATTTTCCTTGCCCCAAATCAAGGATTCGAGTGATCTCAGAAGTGCCACTCAATCCTGCCGTTTGATTAATAAAATTCGAGTTTAAAATTTCGTTGAATATTGGGGAAGCATTAGCATTTTCGATTGGGTGATGAAATTCCCCCAATGCTTCCGATTTTAAACGATGACAAAATAACACTTCCTGTGCCCTTTTCAAGCTTCTTTTTTTTAAAAGACATCACCTCGAAGTAACAAAATCAACCCTTACAATAAATTTTAGCATTCAAATGAGGTAGTTAAGTAAACAAAAAAACATCTGTCAACACTCAAAATGTAACTAGCCCCTAAGTCATAGCTATCTCCTGTATCATTGAAAGCCTAACATCACACGTCGTTCGAGTTCAATGTTCCAAATTTAATCGTGAGAGCAACAGCTGCAATGATTTCAATCCATTAATCTTTCAATCATTTCACCTCTACATTAATTTTCCCAACCACCCAAAGGCATTGCGCCCCCTATTGCTGCTTATATTTCAAGTGTCCTCTGCGGGAAGAAGCCTTATGTATCCAAACATGCGAGTACAGTCCCATTCTCCTCTCAAGGACGTAAATTGTAGAAATTACATCGACAGTTACGAGTAAACAACTCAATTTGATTTGATATCTTTCTCGTTTCTGTTTACGCAAACTGTCCGTCAGTTGTGTGCTTATACAAGCGTCTATGTGCCTGTTGCTTGTCTCAACGCGCGTATCCTTCTTATTGCGGCTGTGCTAAACGTATACCCGCCTGTATAGCACATCCTTCAGTGTAACACGAGAACGAGTAATTTATTTTCTAATTAAATTTAATTTAAAAATATTTTATCCGGAAACTGACACAAGTGACGAGTGTATGGGTGTCTTGTCCTTTAGTTCCTTTCCACTAGAAAGAAAATTATAATTCTAAAATTAAGATTGTTTGAATAGGCAATTCTTGGAGAAGAACGTTGCACAAGGGTGTATCCGGAGAAGCCATGAGAGGCAGGAATATGAGCCTGCCGAACCACAGAGTTTCCTGGCGGGTACTGAAGATTTTCAATTAAAAATTCACACCAAAGACGTTGGGTAAGCTTTTGGGATAAAGCTGCCGTTTGGGAGTGTAAGCTTTGTGAGTAAATTGTAAGTTTTGTGAGTGGGAGAGTGAAACAATCCACCTGTTTGATTGTGGCTGTATCAGGCTTCGTTCAGTTAACAGGCGCCTTCAAACTGTGTTGAAAATTTGCTGAAAGCCGACAAACCGATTTATTACATGGTCGTGTAAAAAGTACAATTTTAATATTTAATTATTAAGAACAAGACGTTTTTAAGGTTTATTTTGTTATATAAAACTGCTGCAAATTAACAATAGTGGTCCCAACACTGAACCCTGCGAAACACCGGAAGGTACTAACAAACAACTATTGTAGAACATCTGTTATTGTGTATTACGCATGGTGACCGATTGGACAGATACGATGATAGAAGATGAAGCAAGCAACAACCAAACGAAATTTTAGGTTTAAGCTTAACGATCAGTTTATTGTGATCAACACTGAAAATTTTTCGAAAAGCCTAAGAAAACTAAAAGGTCTTCCAATAGGCACTTCCTAACTTTGACAGTTGATAGTGGCCATATTGTTGAAGCTAGATCTTTTAAATTGGCTGTCGTTAATATAGTCTGTTTTGCTTAATCTCCATGGATGGATATAGCATTCATCAATACGTGCTTATAATGAAATTGTTTTATTAAAATGGGTATACTGCTGGGCCAACGTTCCGCATGCTTCTCCCATTTTCCGGTCGCTATAATCGTCCTTCTGAGAGGACTATTCGTAGTGCGTTGGATAAATTTGAGGTTCAGTAAACGGTCAACCAAAACACGTACGCGATGAAACGCAAGATCTGCCGAAAACATCGCCGCCATCCGTAACAGTGTGCAGGAGAATCCGATGCAGTCGATTTCGCGTCGCTCACAAGAACTCGGCAGCATAATTTAGGCCTGCACCCATACAATATTCAATTGACCCACAAGGTGAAGGTAATAGACCATAGAAAACGACGTGTGCTCGCTGAATGGACTCTGGAGCAAGTGGGAGCTGACCTAAATTTCTGGATGAATGGGTACATCAACAAATAAAATTGTAGAATTTGGGACAGAACTAATCCAGGTGAGGTCCAACAGTGTCCAATGCATCTCGGAAAAGCCACTGTTTGATGTGGATTTTTGGCTGGCGGGGTCATCGGTCCATATTTCTTTAAGATCGATATTGGCCAGGCCATCAGCGTTAACGGCAAGCGCCTTAGGTCGACGATTACCAACTTTTTTTTATCTTGTCTTGTCTTGGGTCATTTGGACACCAACGACATGTGGTTTCAACAGGATAGCGCTACGTTCCACACAGCTCACGCCACATTGGAAATTCTGTATGAGCGACTCGAGGCACGATCATCTCACGTGGAAGCATGAATAGGCCACCGAGATCGTGCGATTCAACTCCGTTTGATTTTTTCTTGTGAGGTTTTCTGAAGTTGCAGGTCTATGCAAATATCCCGCAAACCAGACTGGCCCTCAAAGCCAATATAACTCAAGCCTTCGGTAAAATCGGTCTTATTTATGCGCCATAGTCCTGGAAAATTGGACATTGGACGTCATGGAAATAATGGCATCGACTGGCCTTTGAAACGAATAAAAAATTTCGATAATTTCGATTTTATTAGACCCACCATCACTATCGAGACTAGAACGTAAGTCCACACATGCTCTTAATAATAGTGTAATACAATTATGCCTTGCGTTTAGCCTCGATTGATACTTAGTGATAAGCTTATGGGTTTTCATAACCTTCTTGATCACTTACAATAGTTTCAAATACTTGGCTTAGAAATGGTAGAATTGCAATTGAGATTTACTCCGGTCTATTTCGTGATATGCGACTTTTTTGACCTAATTTTCTACGAAGACGGCAAAATAAATTTCGTTAACCTTTATAATGTATTAAATATTGAAGAATCGAAAGTGGTTTGAAACTCAGATGTGTTTTTGCTTCGATTGACTGACAACATGGGTGTAGTCCGAGAAGGAATGAGAAATTGCTATCGACTTTTTTGCATTCGCTTAGTTCACAGTATATTCTGTGATATAAAGGGTGATTTTTTAAAAGCTATAGGAAAGTTTTTAAAAAAAAAACACATAAAATTCAGAAAAATGCATGAAATCTTTATTTGAATCGATAGTACGGTCCGTATAATTTAATGTTTGAAGATAATTTCATGCAAATGTTGACCTTGACTGCGCCTCAAATGGTCCATCCGCTTTGTCCAATTTTGGCATACTCTTTCCAACATTTCGGTCGGTATCTCACGAATAAATGCTTCAATGTTGTCTTCAAATGCGTCAATTGAAGCAGACTTGTCTGTATAGACATGAGCTTTAACATAGCCCCACAAAAAAATTGTCTAAAGGCGTTAAATCGTACGATCTAGGCGGCCAATTGACCGGTCTCGAACGTGAAATAAAATGTTCACCGAACTCGCCTCTCAATAAGTTCATTGTTGCGCGTGCTGTGCGGCATGTGGTACCGTCTTGTTGAAACCACATGTCATGCAAGTCAAGCTCTTGGGCAAAAAAAAGAACCAAACTGTGACCTTTTCTGTATGCATTGGTAGCTCTTGCAATGCTTCTGGCTGATATTCACTTCAAAATCGACAATTCTGCTTATTTACGTACCCATTGAGCCTGACCATAACTGACCATAAAATGGAAGAAGCGCGCGATGAACTTTCTTAACAGAGCACGCATTTTGATAATAAAATTGAATAATTTGCAAGGGTTGTTCGTTTGTAAGACGATTCATGGTTATATTATAGATCAAACTGAAGATGTTTGACAGTAAAACAAAACACGAAACGTGCGTCAGCTGTTTAAACTAGTGTTGCCAAAAAGATAATAGCTAAAAAATCACCCTTTATATACTTGTAAGCTTAATTTTCTGAGCCAATGACAGATCATTTAAGAAAAGCATTCTTCTGACGAGGCGAAATTAGAACTTAAGCAAGACAAGCCAATAGAGTTTTTGCAGTATGGTCACCCACTTCTTCAGATTACTATCGCTGGTAGACCAATTCAGTGAAAGTATCGTAAAAAAGTTTCGAACGGCAGATTCTGACTGGACCTGATTTGAAAATTTGCCAAAATTGCAATATTTACTAAGGATTCGAACCTGCGAAGGCAGTTCCTTAACCAACTACGACAACCAGCAACAACCTTTAAAGTGAATGACTACTGCAAAATGTAGAGACGATCTTGACAACATCGGCCAATGTCAAGTTATGCTTGGACCTTGCTGTCAATATCAGTCACGTACTTGACCACCTGAGCTCAACCAAGTTTCAAGCTTCTAACCCGACTGATGGTAGGCGAAATATTTCAGCTTACACTGCGTTGATCAGAAGTTCATCACCTTTGATTGCAGTCCAAATGAAGAATCTTTAGAAGTAAAGCTATAAGAATCGTTCTAGCCGTGTCACACGCAACTCAGTTTATGGCCAATAACATTACTATTTAATATTTTGTTGTGATGTGTAAATAAAATTTCATCGTCGAGATCGTGCGATTGCCAGGACATTCGAGTAATAAAGTGAACACAACTATAAAGCTGACACCTAACGCCGCACATTAGTAACAATTACCCTCCAAAGTGTCGGTTGCTTATGTTTCTTCCGCATGGCAGAGGTCCGGATGTAATGGAATTAAATTTCTCATAAATGGAGACATGAGACCGTATAACAATTTTATTACCCGTTCGCTCACGTAAACAGAACGTTAGTGCTCCATTCCGTTGAATTCCCGAAATAGAAACGTACTCGTGCATATTTCTGACAGACACAAGAACTCGAGTATAATCCCACGAAAGTCGTTCCTAATAACCTCAGGTTCGCAGACAATGATCTGAATGTCCTTCGGGATATTCATATTAGTTATACATGAAGCTGGAGTTGTTTTTCTCTTCTTGCTTTATGTAATCCTGTTAAAAGTATGGAGAGTTATTCGCTTGTATCTTTGTGGAGTATCCTTCCCAATCATCTCAAATACGTAGTGAATTTTTGATTACATCTCCGCCGAAAAAAAAGGATGAAATCTTATAAAAGATTCACTTTTACTCACACACAATGGGATAGGGAACATGGCAAGGAGCATTGTTGTATCTGTATCTGGTTGAACAAACACGATATGGATACTGTGAAAATTAATTTCCGGATTTTGTTTACAAAAAGCTATCCAAATTGATGGGACCATCATATCCGCTTTCACCTTGGAGATCGCATGTACAATAATTAGGCGAAGCAATATGCATGTATGTGTGGTTACTGGTTAGGGCCGTTAAGGGATGTTGGCGCCGACGAGATGTACGTGTGTTCGCGTTGGCAGGAGCCAACAGTCACGGCAGGTAATTGAGGATGATTTGCTTTTTCGACTCATCTCAGATAGTGGTGGCGGGACTGGAACTAATATGCACACCTCAAGGTAAGCTGCAGGTCTCTTAAGTAAATTTCATCATCAAATTTCGAAGGGTTTGTCTGGGGATATATCTCTTTTTGGGATAATCTATACGTTTGCCAGGTAATAGACAAGGCCAACTTGATACCGCTTTTCGTTTATGTTTATTATATTGGACGAAGCTGAATAACGATGGTTTTGGGTTGATTTACGGCTCATATCTTTCACTACTTGACACGTCTGCCTATCAAAGTTATAAAAGCATCACGTCAAGTCAGATTTAGGCCTCAGGGGGTTTTTTGTATTCTCACTTTGATTTCGTGAATGTGTTCTTTGATAAGAAAAGTAGGTAAACTAATACGGGCGAAACATAAAGTTAATGGACTAGAAAATTCAGCTGATGCATAGGCGAATATGACCATACTGTCTGGTAAGGTAATGGTTTTCGGTGTTACCCAAATTTTCATTATCTTTTGAGTAAGTAGCGCATCTATTTTTGAGTTAACTTTTTAAAGAGATAAAATTCTTTTTTGGATTCTCATGATGATGTAGCAGAATGTCACCTTAAAATTCAACAGGACAACGATTTTGAATGGTTAAGTCCAAATAAGCTTCAGATCAATGTGAATAAAATGAAATGTATTATATTTAACAGTAATAGGGATTTTGCATAGAAAATCTGACTGAAATTTTTCAACAGGGACGCTACAAAAATAGAGCGACAGGGACAGCAAACGGCGCCATATTTCTTGCCGCTCTTTTGACATTTCTCTTCAGTAGGGTTTGCCATTTCATGATGGAAAGATAAACGAGCCTACAACGAGTCGAAATTATTAAAATTAACTACCGAAATTCGGAGTCAGCGGCTTAAACGTTAAGAGCGCTACGTCCAATTTATGGTCGTCATAATCGTCCTAGCAGATCAACAATTGAGCGTCTAGGGGAAAAATTTGAATCCACAGGCACAGTACAAAATGTTCCCGTGCCAGTGAGACAAAGAAGTGCCCGTAGTGTAGAGAATATCGCTGCCGAAAGTGTCTCTCAAACGTCGTTTGCGAAAAGATCTTGGCCTACATCCTTACAAGATTAAATTGACGCAAGAACTGAAGCCGCTTGACCACCAGAAGCGGCGTATGTTCGTGAATTGGGCTGAGGAACAATTTGAAAATAATTCGGATTTTCATTGAAAAATCATCTTCAGCGATGAGGCTCATTTCCGGCTGAATAGCTCCGTCAATAAACAAATTATGCAGTATTGGTCAGGCAGCAATCCACGCGTACTCCATAAGTCATCATTGCATCCTGAAAAAATTACGGTTTGGTGTGGTTTATGGGCCGGCGGCGTCATTGGGCCGTACTTCTTCCGTGATGATCAAGACCAGCACGTTATTGTGAATGGGGATCGCTACCGTTTAATGATAACCGAATATTTTTGGTCCCAATTGGATTATATGGACTTGGAGGATACGTGATTCCAACAGGACGGCGCCGCAAGCCACAAAGCGAATGTCATAATCAATTTATTGGAAACCAAGTTTGGAGAACGTGTTATCTCACGAAATGGTACAGTCGCTTGGCCGCCTCGGTCGTGCGCCTTGACTCCGTTAGACTATTTCTTGTGGGGCTACGTCAAGTCTGTGATCTATGCCAACAAGCCAGTGACGATTGATGAACTTCGTACGAATATCGAACGTGAAATTGCAGCAGTTATGCTTGGAAACCATCGAAAATTGGGTTCAGCGTCTGGACTTCTGGCCAGCGTGCCCGTGGTGGCCAAACAAAAGACATTAAGTTCCATACATAATGGCATCAAACGGACTTTCACAGGAATAAAGAATTTCATTGATATCCAAAACCGTTTTTGTTTTTTTTTTTAAAAAAAACTTTTGTAGCGCTCTTATTGAAAAATCCGATATTATTGTGGAACCTATTTTTGAATTGAGCTCAACTAGGTGTTTGTAGTGACAGTGCAATTTTAAGATGGCAAAATTACAAAGTTAGACTTGGAAAATGTATAATTGAAGTGCAATAAAATACCAGCGCTGAAATCAGAAACGAAAAATTACCTTTGCCCATCGTTGCTTCTGTGGGCTGAGAAAGCAAATGATATACAAAGCCCTCTGACGGACAGCCAAGGTCCCAGTCCTGCTAAACGGCACCAATGACTTTCTAACTTAAAAAAATGAGTAGAAATATGAAGCTTTCAAAATTGATACCGCCTTCTTGTGCCGTTTGAAATTAAAATTCAAACTTCCTTTATTCATTAAAAACAAAAAAAGTCACTATCGAGACTGGAACGTCAGTCCTCCAATACTCTTAATGATGGTGTAATGCAATTATGCCTTGCGCGTAACCTCGATCGGTATTAAGTGATGAGCTTATGGTTTTTCATATACATTTGGATCACTTCTAATAGTTTCAAATACTTGGCTTAGAAATGGTAGAATTGCAATTGGGATATACTCCGGCCTATTTTGTTTTATGCGACTTTTTTGACCTAATTTTCTCCGAAGACGGCAAAATAAATTTCGCTTAGCTCTATAATGCATTGAATATCGTAGAATTGAAAGTGGTTTGAAACTCAGATGTATTTTTACTTCGATTGACTGACAACATGGGTGTAGTCCGAGAAGGAATGAGAAATTTCTATCGACTTATTTGCATTCGCTCAGTTCCCAGTATATTATTTAATATAAATACTTGAGGAGAGGCATGGACTTTGTCAAAAGCGGACAAAGCTGCTCTAAACTGCTTCGAGAGGAAAATTCTTTGTGTGATCTTCGGTCCTGTCTGCAGAGACGATGAGTGGAGAAGACAGAAGAGTGAAGATCCAACGATTGAGATGGTAAGGTCATATGGAGTGGATGGAAACCAATACTCCGGCACGGAAAGTCTTCCAATTAATCCCCGAGGGACGGCACAGCAGACGAAGACTGGAGGCAGCTAGCAAAAGATCGAGCTGTCTGGAGAAGCTTGTTGCTTGAGGCCCAGGTCCACCCCGTGTAGCACCATCTTAAATAAGTAAGTGATAAAAACACATCAATTAGTCAAATATCGAATATGTTAAAATGGTTATCAGTCAAACAAGGGATTGTAATGGAAATATTTATTTTTGGCATTTAAGATTGAAAACAACTTGATGCCAAAGTACCTGAAGAAATATGTGCAATATGTAAGTGATCTCCAGCCATTCTTATGTGTTAAGAAATAGAAAAGGTTGAAGATTACCAAAACTACAGACAAAATGTGATCAAAAAACGAAACAAATATTAAGTATGCCTTATATTAAGTAAGAAAAGGCACTAAACAATATAAAAATTGAAAGTTCTAATCTATCTCAATGATGGGCTTGGTGGGATGCTTGGCAAAAACTCTTCATGACATTCTCTTGACCTTTGCTATGCAACAACTTAATACTAAACTTAAGATACCCTTGATCAAAAAGTTCCCGGAATTTATTCAGAAAATCAAAAATAGTCCCCATCGAATAACACCTTTTGTTTTCTGTCTGGCCTTCTGTAAAAAATTCATTATGCACTTTGTAATCCATGAAAACCGTGAGCATTGCCTTCTTTTTTTACTGAAAACGACGTTGTTATTTTTAGTCTCGGCTCATTTGGTAAAAGCCATTCACTTGTCTGATGTCTGGATTCCGTGTCGTACTCATAAACCAACGTCTCGTCTTCAGTAATAATCCTTGATGAGTGTGGGATCGGATTCAGTACAAGTTCGTTGTTGCAAATTGAAGTCCATTTAAAAATCGCCAATACACACAGAGATAGATGTACTCTTGCATGCGTAACTTTCGCAATTGTCAAGTTATAACGCTTAGATTTAGAGATAATATCAGCAACAGATTAGCAAAAAAAAAGAACTCAAATCTAATGGGAGCGCCACACGGTGGTAAGTGTATACATCTTTGTAGCTTTGCGGCAGTTTAAGGTTAATCAATCCACCAGTGTGTTTGTGGATAAAATTGCACCAAAAAAATTTTAGTAGGTATAGTATATACGCAGCTTATATGAATTCGTCCTGAAAAAAAACAAAAGAGGGAAAAGAAAACAATGCTTCCTTCCTCGTAGGCATTAAATATTTAATGCAGTACACATCGAGTGGCAGTCATCCGTTAAATATTTGGACATTTACCTTGACTCGACATTAAAGTTACACGTGAATACCGTGAACAGAATAAAAAACAAAAACAGCAACCAAAATAGAATATCCATTCAAAGATAGAAAATCCAACTCTCAAATTTTCATATTTCAGTCAATTCCTTTCTTTGGCCGTTCGAAAAAAAAATTGCAAATATGGCAAAACAAACTCCTAAAAATGATGTTAAGTCTTCCGTTTCATTTTCCAACGTCTTGTAGTGTCAATAATCACCTCTCGAAAATTGGTGACGAAATTTGCTATAGATAAAAAGTTACAGCGTTTTGTGTAGGGATGAGTGGGAGCGCGTGGTGTGCAGTTGGAGCCCCGAGCGCCAGCTGTGAATTCCTAGTCCGAAAATTCCGGCTTCCTTTGCTTACATATACCTGCAATGGTTTTACTATACACAGTCGGTTCTATTTTGGCCCTCTACAAGTTTTCAGTGTGATGTGACAGTGAACCGGAGTAATTCGGTTCGAAAATGGTTCCGTACAGAAACCTTAAAAGCGTTTTTCTCGAAATCACTTTTTTCAACTGGCGGACAGAAAATCTTCGAAACCGCTTTATAGATTTTTATCAAATTTTGAGCTATCCTTCATTAAGGTGTTTTGTGCGGTAATTCACAAATAAAAAAAAACACCTCATCAAAATTTACAGGACATGAACGGTGCAAAAATTGGTCAATTTTTGTACAATATTTTTCCAAAGTCGCCATTTTTTTCTAACTATCGATTTTCGTTAAGCGGTGGTGAATTACCACGTGGCAAACCTACTTCTATAAAATTACGTCTTTTGGTTTTGTCTCAGACTCGCAGATCAGGAGGTTAACTGTCCGCCATGGAGACGTTTTTTTTCTGCAGCCTCGACTTTGACGCTCTCTACAAATGTTTTATAAAATGCTGGAGAAAAATAAAAATAACTTTTCTATTCTATGTGCTTAACACAATGTACTGATTGAAAATTTATTGATTTATCTGGCATAGAAGCCGAGAAATAAATATTTCAAAATGAGCTCCTTTATCTCATTTGTTTGTTATTGAAACACCTCCTTATATTATAAATTTATTGACTTATTTATATATTCATTTATTTATTTTCTGATTTATTTATTTTATAATTAATTATTTATTTAATTATTGATTTATTTCTTGAATTATTGACTTATTTTTGACTTCCCTTTAAGAAATTCTCGTTTGTTAATTTATTAAGTAAGTTATTTCTATATTTTTTAATAATATTTATCTTTAACATAAAATATTGTAATTTTATATTTATAGATTGAGCCAAGCTTATTTATGCTTTTTTTTGTTTGCTTTTCAAATAAAAGTTTTTGTAGTTTCTTTAATAGTATTTGGGAGAATTTATCCTGTTTTATTTGCCACTCGAATAAATTTAGTTTTTCAGTTGAAAATATTTGGTTTAAAATCGCGGTAGTAGGCCGAAAATATAATAATTTTTTCTCACGAAGTAATACAATAATTAATTAAATAATTAATCCTTCGAGCTAGATTGTTCTAATAATGCAAAACATTTAATGTGAAGTGAATCTCTTTTGCGAGATTATTGAATCATGGAGATTCATGCAGAATTATAAATGGTATTTGGACAGGGACTTACCATCAGAGTGAAGCTGAAATACCAAGTCTAAATCTATTGACTCATGAGCGAACGTTTGTCAAAAAGTCGCCTCAAGGCTAACTTTGCTAACATCAGTTTTATCTCTTCGCATACCCGAACCGTCGAAAAAGATAATGTTACCAAAGAAGGCTCCTTTGACCTACTCGATGAAATTTGAAAGCACGGCACGGTGCTCAAAACGAACTCAACGCGATCTTTGCTACCATAATCCGATAAGCTGTCTTAAAATTACACCTCCAACAGAGAACTTAGTCAGTAATTTTTCAGAATCTCTCAAAATTTGAAAGAGATATCGGGCCTCAATTGTTCGTGGAAGCCTTAGGTAATGCGTTAACTGTGACTGATGAAGTGATGAGCGATACAGAGTCATGACCAACAGCTTTCTGTTGTAAATTGATAAATGGAGGACATTTGGTTCCAAAAGAATGTCCCGTCAATGGATATTTTGAAGGATGGGTCGCAAGTTCCATCAATTTGCCCACTTTGCGGTTTTTTGAAGTCAAGAGCCATTCGAAAATACCCGAAAAGAGTGTTAGAGCTTTCGGAAAAACAATTTAAAATGTTGTCAAAGAACCCACATATTCAAAAAAGAATAGCGGCACCCGCAGGGATCAACGTCATCTTTAAAAAAAAAATTCAATAACATTTTAATTATTAAAGTGAAACTATATTGTTTGGTTTTAAACTTCATATTTTTGCGCCACCCTGTTTAAATAAAATTAAAAAAGTCACAAAGCTTAATTTTTTGACAGAGTAAGATGGCATTCGTTAAGGCCGGACACCTTTTCTTTTCAGTTTAAAGTCTGCCAAAAATAATTCGCAACAAATCTAGTAGCAATCGCAAATTAAAAAGAGAAAGCTTAGGCAGGGATTAAAAATTCAAAGGTCACTGTGGATCTACCTACACTTACAAGAACTCAACGCTAGTCATGTGTCCGTCATTTCTTTCTACCCAGCCGTGCACTATTTCCCTCAGAGCTATTGTGGAAATGTCCACCTCAAAGTGTTCTTAATTCGTATCCCTGAACCACCCATTTGTGACATCATTGTTCTGCGCTGGGCAGGTAACTCTCTGATGCTTTTTAGTACACCTTTTACGCTATAATGACTCTACCAAACAAAGCCCACAATAAGCAAGCACTTATAGCCTCGAGGCACAACAATGAATTTCTTCTTTAACTTTGACGAAAACGCTTTTCAAGAGACGAGAGTTGAAAACAGCCTGCACCTGGCAGGATGAACCACAGGCTGGTCATCAGGATCCAAAGCATACTCATACAACAATTGAACGTTGTCGCCAACATCAAAGCGTTGCCTTTGGTATACTTTTATGTGGGTCCTGTTTATTTACATTAGCAACAGGTGAAAACGTTTAAGGGAAGTTAATCAAGTCCCAAGGGCGAACTACCAGGAGACAGCAATGATTTTTGAAACCGTAAAACTTTTGCCATCATAACTTCTTGGTGTCGGAGTTCATTTATTTTTTGCTGTACGAGTATTAAACCATTTTTCAAAAAGTTGCTTCCATCTCAGTTCAAATTATTATTATCGTTTTTGAAACGTTCGGTTGGGTTTGGTTGTGTTTTGTAATTTTCTAATTTTTCCAGCACTTTTCCACCGCACAACGACAACCATCCTAATTAATATGCAATGAGGCAGTCTCTCTTCCTTGGTCTCATGTATGGTTAAATGAGATGGATCGATAGACCCATTGGCATTGGGGTTGTATTTCAAAAAAAAAAAAATGAAAGGAAAATTTACAAAATTTCAGGGGAGCTTCAAAAACAAACGCTTTGCTGTGCTGTCCTGGACATGTACAGTGAAGAAGGTTTTAGGACGACAAATTTTGGGTAGAAAAATTGTTGTGGTTGTGTTTGTTGGATTGTTGTTTTATGTTATAGCTTGCGGCTGGCTGGCTGGAAGTTTGGTGAAAAAGCGGACGTTTAATTGGAGACTTTGGGCATTTATTTATGGTCCTGATTATTCATGGTATTGGTGCGTCGGAATGAGGGTGATTGTGTTTAGCATTGGTGAGATGAACAGAGGCTTACAGGTAGGCGGACGGTGCAGTTTTGTAATTAATCAGTATTTGGTAATGTGCCTACTAAGGAAAACAGTCTCTTGTTTAATTTAGTTAATTTATTTACTGGTAATTACCGACTTGTTTGCAAAGGCCGGCAGCGATTGTAAAAGTTGGAATAGCCGTGAGGTTTTGCACGACGGTACTAGTCAGTGTGTTGAAACACTTTCTAATTTTCAACAGATTAAAATTTCCAGAAAAAAAATAAATTAGAACTTTGCGCAATTGGTCGGAATAGCAGTATGACACAAACGTAGGTTCACATAGGGTGATTACAGATCACAGAAAGCTGGCATCCCAACATATATTATATGATAGATTGCCTGGGTCTGACCGAAACCGTGATATGCCTTCAGCTGTGGAAGTAAAAACTGTTTTTGCAACTGCTTTTGTACTTCATATGTTCGAAAATTGTTGGTCAAAACCGTTTTTAACCCTTTTCGGGCGCAATTCTTGAAATTTATGAGAGCTACGATGTTTTTTTTTCACTAGGTACCGAAATGACATTCAAATAGTTCACAAAAGTCGACGTTATTATAAATTAGAGGTGCATTTAGCTCGTGATAGTATTTCGGAACGAACCGAAGTATTTTAGTGAAAAAAAAAAAATCAGTTCGGAGTGCAAAGCTAATATTTTGTGTTAGTCGCGTCTGAATTTGATAACACGTGAAATTTCTAAAAGATTAAATGTTGCTCGACAAAACTATGGTATATAATTTATAAAAATATCGTGAGACCGAGATTTCATCAGAAAGACAGGCTCAGGGAGGCCAAAGAAGACGACCCCAGGAGAAGATCGTTTTTTGGAGCTCCAATCGCGTCGGCATGGGTTCTGTGTTGAGCTACATGGAAACTTATATCGTCAAGGGCAGTGAGGAAAAGGCTCATGAAAGCTGAAATTAGAGCACTCACGGCAGTACTGAAAACGGATTTCCCAATTCGAGTCTGAGCTCTGAATGCGTCTTACGGATGCTCACAAAAACTGAAGGTGTGATGGTCTGCTGTTGCTTCTCTGGAAAGGAAAAAGTTAGAATGGTCTTCCTGATTCGAAAGTCACTGCAGAAGTTTACATACGAATTCTGGAAAATACATTTGAGCCCTCTACGCTGGTAGAGCTTTTTCGTGCCACTTGCAGAATCAGTTTTCAACTAGACAATGTATGCCTCCCTGCAGTCCAGATCTCAATCCAATTGAGAATATCTGGTCAAAAATGAAACTTAAGGTTGCGAAGAAGCGTCCAGAGTCAATTTAAAAAAAATACTCATCCTGATCTGGAACACCACACCTTTATCCACATGGAAAAACGTATCTGAGTCAATTGTGATATAAACAAGAGGAAGTCCAACAAACTACTAATAAGATAGAGAATGTTTCTGAAAAGCTTTTTCTGTGCTAGGTACCCAAAAATAATAATTTTTCGGTCAAAAAATGTTTGCTCCCGTGACCGTGTGTGAAATATTTTAACATCTTAATGTATCATGAAACGATTGAAACCGCATAAGAAAATAAAACCTCATTTAAAAATATGAAGTTATTGCAACAAATTTTACACGATTCGAAAAAAAATTTTTGAACAACATATTTCAAAAGACACTGTACATAATTGTCGGTGCTTTATTGTTTCTATTTTTTTGTCTGGCAAATCCTCACCTTAGGGCATTTGTTTATGACTTTTACAACCACCAACAAATACCTCTGGTAACACCTTTACTTTGGTTTGCGTTTCCATCCACAGAGTGGAATAGTTCATAGAGAAAAAAATAGTCATTAAAAATTCCATAATGCCTCCATACAAGCGATCCGTAACATCAAAATGCTTTTCGCAAGGTCAAAAACGGCATTTTTAATTCTTGGCAGCACGAAAGCTTGCAATAATGTTTTGTTGGCAATGTTATGACAAAATTCACAGCAGAGCCATCTACACACAAGCTACATAGATATTTCGAAAACACGAATTAGGAACTAAGCCGATACAACAACCACTACAATAACGCCACCCATTAGTCAGACTAATCCAGTGATAGGACCATTAACTTGATCCCAATGGCAAATGGTGACTGACTAGGAATCGAACCTGTGGCCTATCAATTCAATCAATTGAAAGGCAGGCGCTCTGCCCACTTTGTTATCCAGCTGTCCATGTAGGATAGACTTAAATTCCACCAGACTGGATTCGCATATGTCAAGATTAGACCTAGGTTCTATGCAACAGTTCAGTCCAGCAAAATAATTGGACTTAACGTTTTTTAAAGTTTGTACTTTACTTCGAAACTATTGAAGATATTATGTCTATTCACTTATAAGTTTAAGCGAAGTAAAAATTTCACCAAGCAGACTATAAATAGAGCAAAATTTGCGCTTAATGTTTACTGTTTAATCAATGAATAAGATCATGACTTTTTAATCAATATTTCTCTGATTGATGCCGCTGATTTGTACTTCCCTGTGTATGCCAAAAAATCAAGAGGATAGTAGAACAATCGCTTCATCCAATTTGCATAACAATGAAACACGGTTTCAAAAAGTTTACTGATCATCTAATTTTTGAAGCTCAGACTTGAATTAGCCTCCGGGGGCGTGCGGTTTGACAAAAAAAAGATCATTTCCCTCAGAAAAATCCTAAAGTTAAATTCCAGATAGATCCGATATTTAAGTCTGTGATAAGCAATGGTAGAAAAACTCATCAAAAAAGGACTATTTGAAAACAGATCCGACTTCACTTTTCTTCTATTTTTGAAATAAGTATTTTGCAACTTTTTCATTTTTATAATGTTGTAAGCCGACTCCATTTGTTGCATGACTCTAAATGCATGTCCATAAAAAGGACATAATTTTGACAAAATATTTTAATGGGAAAGAAGCTTAACACTCCAAGTGTGGTAGAAAACAATTTTTGTTTGCTTAAAGTTTCGAGTTACAGGAACACTTTTCTTGTACTCGAAAAAGTTCTTAGAGTAATACTGTAAACTATTTCCAATGTATGCGGTTGCCTTTAAAGTCCTTGAGAAAGATCTCCTGTAAACATTTTAACACAAATTTTATTGATATTCGTCATTACTGAAGAACAACAAAGTACTATTCAAAGATGCCTTGTGTCGAGTCACAACACCTATTCCAATAAAAGCACTTCAAGCTTGAATATAGTACATCTCTTGGGGAATCTTCAAACCATGCCATGAAAGGGCACTCTGTCGGCAACCTTACTTGCAAATTGCTATTGAACCATCCGTTCTTCGGAGACAGTAGGAAATTGCACAAGTGCACCCGATTTCGTTTTACGTGCGATTTGAGAAAATAAAATATAGTTAATGGAATTGCATCTGTGTTCCAGTGCACTTCACGTACAGCACTCGTTTGGAGCGGTTAATGCTTTTATCTCCTCTAAGGACATACTTTGAAAACACACCGGAAGATTGCTCTCAAGATGTTTTGAGTTCAATTTTTTTTTCGTTACAAAATAAAACCACATATACCATTTTTACTTGCCGACTTTTGAGTAAACGTTTTGCAATCGAAACTGCTATTTGAACTTTGCGGATGGGATTCAAGCACGATATGTGTGCGCCGAATAGATTCCATTTTAGGTCGGTCGTATCGTAAAAGCAACGCTTACGTTGATTGGATGTCATACTCCTAGGGGGATTGCGCTTGTATTAAATCCCTTTTTAGTTGCAGACAGTCGTTTAGTGGTAAACCCCAAATTGATGGGTGGTGATAGATTATAAAAAACGTTTAACGACTGCTATGGAGTCTAGCAGAAGATAGACTAAGCGAACGATTTCTTCAATTTAGATATGTTTAATGGAAATTGTTATTATTTTAAGTGCACCTGGATTGTTTTTATGGTGTTGCAAAAAAGTTCATCAAATCAAGTATTTGAGGCAATGCTCTTTTTTATGCTTTCTGATTGCCTATTGTTTATCTTCACCCTTTGTCTTGTCTTCTTTTTTTGTACACGTCCACACTTCGACTGAACTGTTCAGTAACAAAAGTGGTATTTGATAGTTTCAAACCAAAAATGTTTGTGTTCCGCAGGGCTCTACTTGGTGCCCGATTCTTTTTTCATTTTTTAAAGATGATTCTTGTATGCTACATTTCATCCAATCCACCTGCCCATACTTCTGGAAGTTTAATCTCCTTGTCAATTTTTAAGCTAGGCGAAAGCGTGATAACAAGTTTTTCCAATTTTTTCATATATTTTTTTTTTAAAAAATATTTTTGAAATTTAAAATTTTGACGCGGGTTTTACTTACAGTCTTAAGCCGACTCCAAACTGACGCAAAGGCCTTGTAATGTCCTTTAGTTATTTTGTCGAATCGCGATCGATTGATATTAGAAAGCTTCGTTTAATATTCGAATCCGATAGGACATTCCGATTTTGTAAAACGTGTATGACAACGTGCATGACAACCTCGCGTTCGTTGAGGTTGCATAGACTGCAATAGATAGGCAGATCTAGTCGGGGTGATCTGAAGATCGGTTCCATCAACTCTGCTATAATTTCAAAAATGGTCGAAATTAGTCGGAATTAATTTTTGATGCGGAAGTAAATCAGTTCAGAAGCTGCGTTTATATCATCCGCCCTTCACTGTTCATCCACCTTCATGATGAGTTTAAAAAGTTTCTACGTTAAATTCCATTTTCATCCAACAATTTGAAGGTTGTTTACGAGATCTCCCATTTTTTGTAGTAAAATTTTTACTTGCGAATCGTTTGCAGTGCAACTATTTTTGGGATCCCTTGGTCTGGCATATTTAGAGCCTCAATTGAATACTCGGCACGACAAGTTACGTCTGGAAGTGGGGGCCAGTCCTGTCTCAATAGAATTCATGTAGTTGGGATTTATTTTCGGCAGACGGAAACACCTTTTGATAAAAATCTCTGAAATTTTTCAACTGATTCGAATTTTTTGAAACTCGAAGATTGAGCTGCAAACAACATTATAGATTCGGTGACTGAGAAAAAAATCTTGTACTTATCGCTATGGTTTTTTAATTTGTTTGAAAAACTTTTGTTCCATGTTGCACTGTTAGCCTTCATAAACTAATCCTTTAGATGGACTTCCATGCTTAGAGAACTCGTAATAATCACTCCCAGATACATGTAGGATTTAACTACTTCCATCTGTTCACCATTGAGATTCCATTTTTTGTGCCATTTTTCCTTCGCCCGGAACCTTTTCGAAAAATCATCGCCTTTTATTTGTCAGGTTCACTCTTCAATTCCACAATTTTCAGTACCTCTCAAGACGATTAATCCTTAGTTTGAGCGTATGAGTCGAGCAAGAAAATAAAACCACGTCATCTGCAAACATAAGTTTATTTTTTAATTTTTTTTTTAATTATTTGCTCGCTCTTCAAGAGGATATTAGGACTCTTATAATGCGTGTAGCACAGAGCGAGCGGAAGAATTAGGAGAAGAATGTGTAGTGGTTTGAGAAACTCAGGTGTAATTGGTTTCAACTCACTTCCGTGGGTGGAGCCCGAAACGGGACGGAGGATTTTGATATCGCCCTATTAACTTTAACCTAATTCACAGGATTTTGTTCGACAACTTTGAAAGTTTGGAAGATTTAGCTTAGGCACCCCCGCTGTCAGTGTTATGCCTTCACAGCAGAGCCATCTACACACAATCTACACAAACAGAGCTATTTTGAAAACACGAATTAGGAACTAAGCCGATACAACAACCACAACAACAAAGCCACCCATTTGTCAGACTTCTATCACTGGTCGACCAATCCAGTGATAGTGCCATTAACTTGATCCCAATGGCAAATGGTGACTGGACCAGATTCGAAAAACTAGACCACTTTTCTAGGAATCGAACCTGGGATCTATCAATTGAATCAATTGAAAGGCAGGCGCTCTACCAACTCCGCCACCCAGCTGTGCTTAAAAGATAACTCCTGATAACTCTCCTCCATTACGTAAAAACTCAATGAGATCGTTGAAAAATAATGCGAATAAGTCTGGACTAAGTTTTACAGCCATTCAAGAATGGAATCACTTTGAAATTTCTGTCCCGTTTCCAGCCGCCGAAAGATTGTCATAATAGATGTTTTCCACGACCTTTCCAACCTCAGCTTACATTCCAATAATATGCAATTTGAAAAACAGCACTTCACGTATCGGATGAAGCAAAAAGATGTACAGCTTAAAGTTGCTTGCTATACTTTGCAGAACAAAGATGCTTCTTAGGCCTGCTTGAAATTCTCCAAGTAACATGTTGCTGTGATTCCAAGCTATTAGACGATCATTCATAATTGCAGCAAAAATCTTCTAAAAAGCGCTTAGAACAGAAATTCCACGATAATTTGTAGGATCAGATATGTTTCCTTTCTTCTGGATAGGATAAATTATACTCTTTGTGAATTGATCTGGAATTTCACCAGCATCCAAGATTGAGTCCTACAACCTCATTAAGTTGTTCAGTCCCTAAATTTTGCAGTCTATCCGCTATGCCTTGCCGTCCTTCAGTTTTCGCAAGACTCTATGCAATCCCTCCAGGGTTAAAGTAGAGTCCAATATGTCACTTGATTAAGCTGGCTTAGCAAAATAGAGAGGCAAGGCCAATGACTCTGGATTCAAGAGTTGTTTGAAATGATCGTGCAAGGAGTCGATATTTATTTTCTAGCTGGTTTGAAGTTGAAGGTTGACTATTTTCCAAAAGTCTTTCGAATTCCTACAACGGGTCAATTTAATTGCGTCGTTTTTAAAAAAGTTTTTATTTTTCTCTTTGCATAGTTGTTTCAAAAAGAAGCTTGCTTTTGTATACATCCTTTTAAAATAAGTAGTGTTGTTACTCGGAACATAATGAGCCAACCAGACAAATATTTGCGAGCTTGTTCATATTCCAAATCAAACCATTTCTCCTTGTAGTTGTAAAAATGTAATTCTAAGGGGAGTAGATCCTTCTGATTGTTTCTTCGGTGTCTTTCCGATTCCGTCAGTTTCAATCTTTATTCAAATTCGACTGTTATTGGAATGTGGTCTGAATATGATACCCCTTGGACCATAAAATTTGATAAAAGAGATATTTAACGACAGAATGTCCTTGCTATCACACGAATGTAAACTCTCCGGACACAGAGATATGGATACCCTGTATATAATTCGAAACCCAAAAGAGTTGCAAAAAAAAAAAATCTAGCAACCTTGGTCTTCTTGTGTTTATTGTCGTATCTTTCGAGCGATCGAGTCTTTCCAGCAAATCGGTTTCCTCTGCCTTCATTAGTCCAATCCGGCCATTTAAGTCACAAATGAGTATAACGTTATCTTCATCAAAGAGTTCAATAAAGCTGTAGGATGTGTTGAAGTTGCTGTCCCAATGATTGCAATTAATATACGACGGTTCAAAATGCTTAAATAATTGATTTCTCTTCAACTCTGAACTCGCATGTGATATAAGAAAAAGAGTTCTTGTGGCCGAAGAAGCACCCACCACTCGCACTAGAGACTAATTTAAAAGCTTTACTGTACAATTGTCCTTCATAACAGATTACCCCATTTTGTGCTATTCAAAGGAATTTTTCTCATAAAATTTGAGAAGCTATAGCAGTATGAGGAAGGTCCTCAGACAGTTGTTTGACTTAAGGATTACAAAGTCATCCCACTTCAGTATTCCCTTTAAATTTGGGCATTTTGTAACTTTGCATTAAAACAAAATTTATGCTGGCGATTTGTAAAAAGGTTCCCAATATTAATTCAGAAACTTTATGCATTTCTTATCTGTGAATCAATTACGGTCACTTAAATCAGGTTCAAGTGATTTTGGGAACTGCCTTTTGGGTACGGTTTCGATTATTTATTTAAAACAGAGCACCCTTATAGTGAGACATTTGATTTGAAATCAATTCATGCAGTCCATTTGCAGACGTTTTATGCGTGCTTTAGATTTAAATGAGCTCAATGTAGGGAAAGAGATATAAGATTGGAACAACAAGGCAGAAATTAAGACAGGTATGAAAGAAGGAAGAAAACAACTAAGTTTACATATAAAAAGTTACTAGCGCAATAACTTTTGTGACGAAAACGAATTGAATATTTTTCGAAAAAAAAACAGCATAACTTAAAAGAGAAAACTCCTCTGTTTTTATTTTTTACCTGCACTAAATAATCTTACATTCAAATATTTATATTTAAGAGGACATAACAAATTAGTTTTATTGCGCTGAGTGTTTTTTTTATCATCTTTTACGGGTCACTTTCTCCTTTCGGTGCTTGCTCTCTGGAGTCCCATTTGTCGTAAGTTTTATTTATAATTTTTTTTAAATTTGCTCGCCCTCAGGGAAATGTGACTGCCCTTATAATGCATTTTGTACACAGCAAGTAGTGGCTTAAAATTCAGATGCATTTTTGTTTCAATTGCTTCATGCCTCCGAACGTATTTGGCATCGACTTATTTGCATTCGATTAATTCACGGTATTTAATTCGAAATGAGTTAATTTCATCACGCTCCAAGTTTTACGCACTCACGGCAGAACTGATAACATTACATCTACACAAACCATTCTTTCGACGACACGACCTTGGTAACTATAACAGAAACTAAACCAGATTCGAAAACTAGATAAAAGTTCACCGATTCACTCTCGGATTTGAACCTTCCAACTATCAATTGAATCGTTGGAATGGCGGGAGCTTACCCCACCGCAGCAAATTTTAAACGGGGTTAGACATATAAATGTTCACCGTTTCCAGACGGAAGCATCCTTTGAAAAGAGTTTAGGATGTAGCTTTTCATTGGCTAATTTTCCTTGAGCTCTGTAAAATCGATTGCCATCATTTCCAAGTCCAAAGTTGAAGACTTACACTCGATTCAGTTTTATATCATAAAAAAGTTTTCATCCATGGTTGTATTTCGGAGAAGCTAAACTGATGGAAGCTGTTTTTCTCCGAGAAGTCCTGCGGAAATATGCTTAAATTCTTGGACTTAAAGGATCGCATTTTTTTAGGAAGGTGGATTTTCGAGTTATCAATAAAATGTCTGAACAAGCGTTTAACTTTCGCCGATAACCTCTTTTTTTAACTTCGATTAATAAATTGTCCCTTCATCGATTACTCTTATCATAGTTAGACAGAAGAGTCCCCAACGAGTTCTTCTCTTAGCGAATAGTATTTTTGTACTTCTTTCCTCTCAAGCCTTCAAATTGGCTCCAAAAGTTAATTAAGGATCTAGTTTCGTTCTATGGGCGTTTATTCGTCGTCTCCAAATAAAGTCTGTACTCGGCACAATCCTGGCCCCTTGATTAGAAAGGAGGGTTCAACTTGGATAAGTGTAAATGGTTTTTCCAACTTCATAACTAAGAACATGAGAAAAAAAGTATACCCTCCGAATGAATGTGCAATGTTTATACTTGTGATAGCTTATTAGCCATCTTTTATCTTCAGAATGTGGTAGATTTAACCTTTTTTGTTCGGCAGATAAAGTTTCAAGTCTTTTAGCTAAAATAGTTCTATACATGTGTCTATTTCACAACTTCCCACCTCTTCGGGGGGTTTAAACCACATTTTTGTTTGTATTGAATTTTAGATCAATTTGACTCTGTGTGGTTCCAGTTCAATTGTCGATGATGGTCTATAAATACTCTCACCAAAACTGCGTAGGCACACACAAGCCATTCCAGTCAATCAAAGCTTCGCCCGTAATTTCATATAAAATATTACTGTGTAGCCAGTGCATCAGTATGATGCCAACCAGCTGGTCAATTAGTTCGTCATTATTTGAACAAACGTTTCTCATCACCTCGCAGCTGGAGCGTGCCACACAAAACACATCAAATGAGTCCGATATCCGAATGGAGCATTCGTAATTTGTGGCATGGAAGTTCAATTGAGTGTTCCGAGATCAATGGTTGCACGTGGGAAACTTACAATGCAGCAAAAAACCACAGAGTTAAACTTGTGGTAATGTAGTTAGGGTGCCCTCGCAAATTGAATTATGGCGAGGTTAAACTTGGTTGTAATGATTTGTGAACATGGAGTTTGGCATACAGATTAGTTCACATGAATAAGCTAAGTCTGGCGACTCTGCTTTAAGGGTGCAACATAGAGTAATAGCCCTTGACTTTGTATGTTCAAATAAGGGGTTCCAAAAGCTTAAAGGTCCAAACGGACTATGAAAGACTGTTTCATTTTTGTAGAAATCACTTTGGGTAGTCTTACTGGATACATATCATTCTTAAAACGTTTTTGAATTGCCCCATTTAAGATAAAAGATTGCAATCCTGAATGCATATGAATGCTAGTTGTTGGATGGTGTTCGCATATTCATCCACCTGCCAGCTAACTTACTCTGCGAATGCTGGAGTAAGGAGAAGATCAATCCATACTATCAGTGAATCATAAAAATCCGGAGACATGAGAAACCTAGATCCCTTTGCAGTGGCGACATTAATCAAAAGCCTTAATGGTCAAGGAGCTAAAGCTCTAAACCTCTGGGCGTGCTGTACGCTACACATACCCTAAATTACATAACAAAACCAGCTGGGAATGTCCTCTGACATGATTACGAACTTTTGGGAGGTAAAAATTGTACTCTAAGTTGAAAGCCCATGTCTATCATGACTCTTATGATTTCGAAGTCTTTTGAGCAGGTTCAGGCCTAAGGTTGTAAATTGTCGCCAGAATTTCCTGAGAAAGCAAATAATTTGGTGACTGTTTATAGGTTCGCAAAATATCAGGTGCAAATACAGAAGGAATGCTGTTTTTGATTAATGGAATAATATGAACGCCGCTATTATGAAAATTTTCTCATTAGCACAAAGATTCTTGCCGCATGCGAACCAAAAGTTATTTCTTAGTGCATTTTGAGCCATGAGGAGCATATCAGGCTGAAAGACTTGAGTGTGCTTCACTTTTTATTCTCCTGTGCTGTTGTTGCATTGCTGTTGCGGTAAACGCGCTTCCAACACCTAAACAGGACGAGTTTTATGAATTATTTCAATATAATCAAATCAATTTGGAGGCACTTTTTAATGAATGCCAAAATCTGAAGTGGCTGCCCATATATTCAAAAAATGATCCGAGTCTTCAAATTGAGTTTTTCAATAAAGGCATTTCGTACCTTTTTTAAAAAATATATGCCAGTAAAATATACAAGAATCAAGGGGAATGGGTCACTTTGGATGACGGAAGAGGTTTTGGACTTAATGAAAGTCTGGAAAGACTTATATTCCAGGTGGAGACGATCCAAATGTCCTCCGCATAACAAAGCGTTTGAAGTTGCTCGCATTGCAGTAACTTATCTTATCAGAAGAAACAAAAGAGAATTTTACTCAAACAAATTTAGATCAATAAGTTCAAGCTCCGATTTTTGGAAGAAAGTTCGTTCACACAATTCAGCTCGCCATAGGCTTCCCGAAAATCGATCCATTAACGAGGGTACATGTTCACGGTCTTGCATCGATGAGGTTGATGTTGGCAGAACAATTTTGAATATTAAGTCAAATGCAGTAGGCTCGGACAAAATTGAGCATAGTTCCTTCGTTAAAATGTTGTTACCTGTCCTTTTCCCTTTTCCAAATTGCGCAAATTTGAACACTTCCGTTTTTGAGTAAAGCTTTAGAGAAAAATAAAAAAAATATTTAAGAGATAGAAACCTTAACACATTTTTTCAGTTGGGATTCCGTGAAAAACATAATTGCACAATAGCTCTACTTAAAGTCTGCGAAGATCTACGTGGGGGCTTGGACCGTAAAATGCTGGCTCTTATAGTTTTTCTGGACTTTTCAAAGGCGTTTGATTGTGTCAATCATACAATATTTATCGAAAAACTAAGAACGCAATCCCTATTTGCTAGCTCTTTGTGCAAATTTGTATCATCTTATTTATGTCATTCTTGTCTTTTTGTTCTCCATCTGGTGTACCGCAAGAATCTGTCCTAAGACCTCTTCTTTTTACGTGTTATATCAATGACTTAGCTGAGCAGCTATGAAAAGAGGAAAATTTGCCTTTCTGTTTTTCTCCTCTATTTTTTCTCTCACCATTCAGTTTCTTCTTTGCAAAAACTTGTTAAGAATGTTAAAATGTTTTTATATCATTTATTGTGAATTACTTATAATACTTTTATACTTGCTATAATTTTAAAACTATTGTAATTATATAAGCTCGTTCTTTTTTCAAAAGATGTTTACTCTGCACGTTTCTTACATGAACAATGAATTCAAATAAAGAAATAAAATTAAATTGCAAACATTTATATTTTAGCACCGATAATTGCAGAGAAAACTCTTGAAGTCACAAAATTTAAGGTCTGATGAGCCAAGTCTGATCTAAGGAAATTTCAAGTTTATGGGGCTTTTCATCAGTCCCACCATTTATCTCATTATTCTGCTTATGGCAAGGTTCATGTAGGAATTTATGAATTCTTGGTTCGTCGACCTGAAATGCTTCATTTGATAGCGGTCAGTGGCATTTCTATCATCACAATTTCTGGATTCCTTGCTGGTTAGTTCGTGATCTAGTTCGTTTCTCGTTACACCTAAGATTACGTCATTTACCCTGACTTGACTTTTCGGGTAATATTCAAATACTCTAATGAGTTTTGATGATGAAGCAGCACTTGATTTTCAAGTTTGTGGCACAATCCTAGGTCTTTTCGATTGCAGTCTTAAGAGCAGTAAAAGCTTGTTCACAACTTGTTATGTGAACCTTGTGTGACTTCCTTAGGTTCATGCTCGAGCTGTGGTTCGTCCAAGAATTTATTGTTTTGAAATCGTCTGTGAAATAACATTGGCATGCAGAAAGTTGTGTTACTGATGTCAGAATACTGACAGTTTTCCTATTCTCTGTACCTTCAGACATAAAGCTGCAAGTCCTGCAAGTGTTTTTGCTTCGAAATATTTGAAATTGTTGGAATGGCTTCGGTCGGTGTTGAGTCTTAACAAATCTTGATATTCACAAATCCATTGGTTCTTGTGTCGATTCTCCATCATTGTGAAGAGGCGTGATTCGTAGAGACATGATCGTAGCGTAAGCTTTTGCATTTGCCCAGGATGTCCCTTGTGCCGACCCCTGTCACTTACATTCCAGTTGTCCAAGATCTTGGAATCATTTGTTAAATCTTATGATATAATACAATATTTAAGAACTTCTAAGCGACTTACAGACGGGTTTTCATAGCATCTGCATCTTTCAGATAAAAGTTGTGATGCTTGCACCTGATATTCCAAATACATTTGGCAGGGTTTTACATCAGGCTGGGAATCGATGAGTCGCTTTTCTACTAATTTGAAAAAAAAAAACGATTTTTTTGGTCGTTTAATGCAAGGTCATTTATAAAGACAGATGCTTCACACATCAGTCCAAAGTGAAATCATTTCAGTCGTTCTTACGAATTGAAAGTTGGTGTTTTGGAGTAGTTATTTCCAAACACACAGACAAGGCTATGAATGACAATAATTCAGCACCTTCCATAACCTTCAATTTGTTACCCTAAACGTGTGTCAGATTCGCGACAAAATATCACAAAGCTAAGGCGCTTAATGAAGGTACAAGCCACATAAAATAACTCTCCCACCAAGAGACGGCCTTCCTCATTTCATCACCAGCGTTTTCTTTGTCGAACAATAAAAAAAAAGAAACAATTTAATTCAATTGTAGATTTGTATCTTCATTGTGCTTGGCCTACACCGCAGGACGATAATATTAAACCCCGCAGTTACACTCGCTACGCCTTTGTTACCCGAAATACAGTTGGATGGAATCTTTTGAAACATTTTCACGGAAATTTCTCTCTCATTGTCTATTGGCATTGGAAGATGCTCTGCGTGGGTTATATCCTTGTTAGACACTGATGGCATGAAGTTACTAAGTGGCAGCCATCTGCGGTTCTTTCAAAGTCCTGGTGACTGTGGAACTGATGCCATAAATGGAAGCTAAAGTTTGTTGCGCGGCAACACCTTCTTTGTGTTGGGGACTCGGTTGGTGGTTTATTAGTTCTAAAGGTATTCAATTCAGTTTTTTTTTTTTAATTTCCGTTTAGAATGTAGTTTGATAAATTAGTTTGATGAAACCTTTTAAGTGTCTTGTCATTTAGCTAACATATTTTGAGTTACACCTTTTTATATCGAGTTGGTTGTCAATGCTTTGTTAAATTTTTGTCGCATGGTTTCCTTTGTGGGAAATGAAACACTTTAAATGAAATCTTTACGCCGCTCAAAATGGAGCTGTTTCTCTATTCAGATACATACTATATGTATGTAGGTATAGTATATTGTAGAAAATTATTTGTGTGACATTTGCCCCATTCAGCCCCGTAAATATTGTCGCTGCGAAGAGGATTTAAATTTGTTCATGCTACGTTATAACTAAGTTATAACCAATGCTATAAAATTTGACTAGAGGCCTGAAATAAGACATGGATTTGAAAAAAAAAACAATACTCCTCGATGACATCTTCTCATCGTCTAAACAAGATCCAAAAAGTGGGTTGTACAAATCCGAAAAGAGTTTTATTTTAAAAGTAAGCGTAATGATTGTACAAAGAAGACTCTCGGAATTAAAATAACAAGCGCGTAGCCAAGAAACCAAAATACATTGAATAACAAGAAAATAAAAACAACGAAAAACCGACCGATTTCTAGTTTGACACGCACACGAAGGGTTCCTACAGTTTACAAAGAAGAATTATTTTATGGCCGGATGAGTTCAAAATTGTTCTTTTATGGGGGCACTGGTTCCCGGAAGTTTGTAAAACGTGCTCCAAATATACTGACTATGAAATAAGGGTGTTGGCCCAATATATCGATGAATCATGAATCAAAATATTAATATCAAGAACTAAAAAAATATTGTGTTCCCATGTTCCGAAAATAAATGCAAATGATCCGAAACGAACTGATCGAAAACCAAAGAGGTTTATTTAAGATCAATGTGGTTTACGTTATAGACTAGCAGATCAGTCGCTCAACTTGAATCCCACTGAAAACCTTTGGGGAGACCTAAAGACAGCAGTTAATGATTTTTTTTATTTTTAAACTCATTTTTTTCACACTCGATCAATTTAATTAAGACAAAGGAGTAAAAAATCGTAAGTTTAATTTAATTTAAAGGGTACAAATAACTGTGACAGATCCAGTATGCATTACTTAACATCTTATATATCATATTTCTTATTCTAGGACCTATAATTATTTATATTATTGATCATGATTATTATTAGAATAATTTCAAAATCAAAAATGTGGAACAATTTTTTCCTATTTATCATGTTTTGACTTACGAGCTAAAGAGCTACTTACAAAAATAATATAACTTAACATAAAGTAACTAAGCCTAACTTAACCTAATTTAACCTAACTTAAACTAAGCGTTAGCTTCAACCCAGTCAAGCCACCAATATTTGTCTCTATTAAGCCTACTGCAATCAAGCCTATCTCTTTCAGGTACGCTCAAAAAATACCTCCATTCAACAGACTCAAGCTCCAAGTTTTCTGCCGCATAAAGGACCCTTTTGTGTGTTGCCCTTCTAGCAACATTGTATATAGTGGGAACATTTCTCAAGTCAGACAAGCAGCCATGCGCATCCAAATAAAGGATGATTTTTTAGCTATTATCTTTTTGGCAACACTAGTTTAAACAGCTGACGCACGTTTCGTGTTTTGTTTCACTGTCAAACATCTTCAGTTTGGTCTATAATTTAACCATGTATCGTCTTACAAACTAATAACGCTTGCAAAGAAAGTTCATCGCGCGCTTCTTCCATTTTATGGTCAGTTTAATCGACCCACTGAAGCGGCTATTCGGGCTATTGTGACTAAATTTCGCACCAAATTTACATTGTTGGACATTAAACCACCAACACGCTTACGTAGAGTGCGAACTGAAGAAAATATCGCAGCTGTATCGGCCAGTGTTAATGATGACCATCAACTATCGATTCGTTGCCGTTCGCAGCAATTGGGCCTCTGTTACTCAACAACGTGGACAATTTTGCGGAAGGATTTAGGTGTGATGCCTTTCAAAATACAGCTGGTGCAAGAATTGAAGCCGAACGACCTACCGCAACGTAAAATTTTTGATGAATGGGCTCTTGGAAAGTTGGCCGAAGATCCACTTTTTTTACGGAAAAATTGTGTTCAGCGACGAAGCTCATTTTTGGCTCAATGGGTACGCAAGTAAGCAGAATTGTCGATTTTGGAGTGAATATCATCCAGAAGCATTGCAAGAGCTACCAATGCATCCAGAAAAAGTCACAGTTTGGTGCGGTTTATGGGCTGGTGGCATCATTGAACCTTACTTCTTCAAAGATGATGATTCAACAAGACGGTGCCACATGCCACACAGCACGCGAAACAATGGACTTTTTGAGAGGCGAGTTCGGTGAACATTTTATTTCACGTTTTGGACCGGTCAATTGGCCGCCTAGATCGTGCGATTTAACGCCTTTAGACTATTTTTTGTGGGGCTATGTTGAAGCTCATGTCTATACAGAGAAGCCCGCTTCAATTGACGCATTGGAGGACAATATTTAAGCATTTTTCGTGAGATACCGACCGAAATGTTGGAAAGATTATGCCAAAATTGGACTAAGCGGATGGACCATTTGAGGCGCAGTCAATGTCATCATTTGCATGAAATAATTTTCAAATATCAAATTATATGGACCGTACTATCGATTCAAATAAAGATTTCATGCATTTTTCTGAATTTTATGTGTTTTTTTTTTTAAAACTTTCCTATAGCTTTTAAAAAATATGGTATATGTCCAGATGCTAAAGTGTTTCTAAAATACTCAGGGTTAGGAGAAAAATAAGCCTGATATGAGTTCATTTTCAGTAACATTCGCTGATCGCGCGAAGAGATTTCTTATTAGCCTTATGATGAAATTGTCCATCCTGGGTATGTCGGCTGTGTCTAGAAGGACCTTATTTGAAACATAATGCCTGTAATCTGTATGCGCGCTGCTGTGTAACTTAGTTAGTTAGCTCGGAGGCATTTTCTTTCGAATATTTGATATTTTTCCATGTAGGTTGGATTTATGTTCCACCATACTGGACTTGCATAGGTCAGAATTGGACGCACAAAGGCTTGGTAGCAAATGATCGTTGATTTTATTTAATTTATTAATTTTTGTTTACCTTCGGGTTAATTGAACTTTCATTATATCTTTTGCTTTCTACTTACAGGTATTTTCTTGGTTACAACTGTTTCTGATACTGTCCTTCTTAGACGGAAATTCTCCGATGAGCTTTGCTCGACATCTCGGTCGTCTTTGCTTTTCGGGCCACAACAAATATTATCGTTGCCGCTGATCTAAAGCAGTAAAGGCAGTGTTCTCTCATGGTACATGAAATCAGGGTAATAATCTCCGGTGACAAACCTATTGTTGGAGGCCGTTTTTTATTGTTATGAGCCTCTGAAAAAGCCTACCACTCGGATAAGGTTGGCTATAAGAAAATAAATTTGTTAAAACTACTGGAGAAATGCAGACAAGCTCTCGGCTGAGCCCTTATAAGCGTGAGGTGAAGTAGTTCTGATCACAGGCAGATTTCTTCCAATCATTCACGACTTCAAACTTTCTTAGATAATATTCAGATAGGAACTCAATGTCTTCAACAACTTTGTCAAAACAGGTTACCCTTCCATTGAATGGAAGCTGGGAAACAGGATCTGTTATTTGGTTTATAGCTACAAATTTAAAATAATAAAACAAATTAGAAACGATGCAGCACTTTTGAGGGCCAGGGTCTAGCTTCACCTTTTGTATGGACGACTTATATTTTTCGCGGAGATTGGATTTTAAGTTTATTGCCAACCCCGAAAGGCCCGGGAGCTTTTTTTGTATAGTTTGTCCTAATCGGATGGATTGTTAGTCACTCACTTAGTGGGGCATGAACAAATACAAGTTTTTCTTACTCTGATTTGGATCCGGGTCCAAACGCTCAGCAGTAGACGCACTTTTCAATTAAATTCAATTCAATTTTTATTTAATATGAATGGTTTGCACATTAAGAAAGTATATTTTATAGTACGAGAAAATTTTTGAATAGATATAGCATTTTTCGGTATTAATTTTATTTTTAAATTTCTATTAAACTTTAAATTAAAAAATAATTAAATTTTAAATTTAGTTGTTGTGTCATATTCAGTCAAATTTTAATATTTAGTAGTAGTTTAATAATTCAACAATTTATTTCAATCCTATTGTTCATTATTCAGTTTTGTCAAAAATTCAGTTTCAATCTTAAATTAAACTCTAATTTTAATTTAATTTAATTCTAGTTGTTTTAAAGCTTGCGGTGTTTGGAATACATTTGATGCGTATGGGAAGTACCAACCAAGGTTGGTAACTGAATCAACTAGCTTAAGTTAACGAAATATCCGGAACTGAATTTAAGTCGAATAGTGTATTGAAAATTGGGATAGTCTGAAATTTTGCGGGATTCACCATCGACAGTTGACCAGTTATCTTTTGCATTCAAATCCTCATTTAATTCTAGGTTAGGTCAAGGAGATTACTTATAGGACCAGATAGATAAAGTTGAATATCATCAGCATATAAATGGACGGACACATGCTTGCACACTGATTGAAGGTTGTTTATAAAGATACAAAACAAAATAGGACCTAATATTGATCCTTGAGGTACTCCTTGTAAAAGGGATTTGAGTGTGAATTACCTATCACCAACGACAACTCTTTGAGTTCGGTCAGAGAGATAGCTTTTAATAAGTTTAACAGCTCTTTCACTGAAGCCAAAAATAGTATGTAGTTTTCAGCAGAGAATCTTGGGATCCACCCTGTCAAAAGACTTATAAAAGTCTAATAAACTAGGGAGCGTAACAATTCGTTTGCCAAAGGCCTGCCTAACGTCATCCTTTATATTTACCAGCAGCTATGTTTAGCTCGGAGCCTAGACTGAAACGGGTAAAGTACAGAGTAACCACGCAGATAATTATGAATTTGATTAGCTTACAACTTTTCAAAAACCTTGGAGAGACACAGCAAGATGCTGATAGGTCTGTAGTCATCAGGACATTCGACTATTTTCCAACAGGTATGACTCTTGGGGCTTTCCAAATTTGTGAAAAACTCGAGACGTGTTAGTTATTTCAGTTAAATATACAATTACTTGAGGTAATATAAACTTAACCACTGAGCCACGGACACCCACGCATAGCTACAAATGTCAAGAGTAAACTTACGAAATTCCGAGAAAAATCTATTTCCAAAGGGTCCTTCTGGGTTAAGTTAATCCAACGTATAGAAATAGGCCCTGCATTGGCAAATCAAAAGCATTGCAGTTTTGTATTGGATAGTAGGACTCTAAACTGAACTGCTACTGAAAGTTGTCAGAGTCGACTTAAGCACATCTGACCGTTCGCACATCCAGTATGTTGGACGAGTGTCCTGAAAGAAAGACTGTTATAGGCAGGTCGATGTGTGAAAACCAACGCACTTACCTTAAGGTCATTGAGTTGCAAGTCGTTAAATATTGCCTTTTCATTTAGACTATACTTGCGGACCACCAAAGATGTTTCTCATTACCAATTTTGAAGTCAATTTTGATGTCGTACTTCAAAGCTGACATAGTACAATTTTTCAATTGTAATGTGTGTCGCATGTGCTTCTCTTCATTGCCCCATATCATTATCCAGTTTACTTCCTGGATCGAACCAATAACCACGCTATTGTGCGTGAGAGCTCCTCCTGAAGTGAGGGTATAGTATATTTAGTTTTTCTTTTTCTTACCGTGTCTGACGCAGTTTGCTGTTTTAAAAGATAAGACGTTTGAAGAAGCTGGATTCTTAGCTCAATGCAAAAGTCGAGGTTTTAAGTTAGCCTGAATCTGGAGCTAGTACCACAAGGTTAAAGAACAAAACAACAAGAAGAACATGCCAGGTCTGAGTGAATTATGATGAGGTACAATTTTTGGCAATGTTTTTGTTTTTAACCATCAAATGTGGAGGAAATGGTGTGGAAATATGGTATTTTATTTAATGTTATAGTTAATTCGCTCTCACTTTTTTATGGTCTGCGAAAACCAAAATCAAATCATCATTGGTTTAAAAAAGAACCAAAATATGTTTTGAAAATCAACATCAATCACAGTCCACAAAAATCCAATTGATGCTTTAATGGTTTCCCTGCCAATATGCCTAAATGGTGGGTCAATAATTTCGTAATTTAATCTGTCCCTTAAATCCCCAAGCATCGTTAACATTCCACAACAAATTGAGCAGAGCTCCCATAAAAAAACAAAAAACAAAACAGACTATCAATTCGTTTAATAATCATCGCATCATCATCTACTCGCCCCACACAGGAAATGGTTCTGCTTTTATCTTAGAGTGCCTCCAACAAATAAAAAAAAAAAAACCGCCCCAATCTGTTCCTACCTCCGGATTTCTGGTACAAGGCGGTCTGTGTTCCCTCACAGCTTCGAACGCGAACGTGAACTACAATAAATCGATTTACATAATGCCCCACTTGCACCTGCTGTTGTGTTCCATTATTTTTCAATGTGAAATCATTTCACATCTCTTCGATTCCTGTCGCTCAATTGGGTGGTAAATATGCCACTTAACGTGTTGATCGATGGGCGGACGACAAAAAGCGGCACCAGCCATCCATCCTCTAGGACACATGAGCGGCGCCCGCCAAGAGAATCTTTTTGGCAACAGATAAATGGCTCACCTCTGGCAAATGGCAAATTGGTTTAAGCGAAAGAAAAAAGAGTGCTGTTTTTTCTTAAAATAAACATCAATTTTGCACAAAAGGAATCGTGATGAAATGTGGTAGATTTAGATAGATACTTGTATCTTTTGCGAAATGGCATCAAAAGGCTTATTTTTTTTTTCTTTTCTTTTTCATTGTGGGCGAGTTGTGTCAAATCAAGATAGCTTTCTCTTGGCAACATTTTTTACGACTTGAGAGTATCCAATTTTTTGTGTGCCCTTTAAATATCAAAGCGGATGCTTATAGCATCAGTTTGAAAGCCGGAAAGATTTATATTCCAATTTTCATGGCGATTTCCATTTAATTTATTTACACAGAAAGTGTACACTCCTGTTGGACACGTACAAGGACATCATTAATCTCCAATGACAGCTGCTGATATAGAAACACTGAGGCAAAAATTATCTTTCAGCCTGCCTGCTTCGACCCGCTTCAAAATTATCCGAACAGGAAAAAAAAAACGAAAAAACGAAAAAACTTAATTGGAACGCAATTTGTTAGAAGACCAGGCGTCCCTAACCTCGAGATCCGCCTATTTCAAGAGAGCCAACAATGCACAGCCAGGCGGGAGTAATGTGGCGGTTCGAAAACAATTATAATGTCCTGTTGATTCGCCGTCATAATTCGAGTCACGTGCACGCATTTCGGTATCGTGTTTGACGTCGAGGGTGACTTAAACGGATGCGAAATGTAGGCGAAAGTAATTTGCCGGAATGAAATTGTGTATCTAACCCCAACCCTGTGTATTCTTTCTTTATTTGTACATTTTTTTACTTCGTTACATTTTTTTTGCTGCCATGACAGAGTGGTGAAGGTCTCATTTACATATTCAAGTGTGCCAGGTCTATAAGCAAGAACTCAACAGGTTCAAAGGTGACACCCCATCACCAGGCTTTTGATGTAACGACTACGAGTAGAGCCAAACTGAACATAACCGCAAAAACGAATTGAAATTTCCGGTTGGGGGTTTTTTGTTGGTTGGGCTGCAAACAGTCTATTGATTTATAAACATCTTGGCTCGTGATGGCTTCATTTTGTGTTATTTTCATTGTTATATAATTAGATTTCGTAGCAGGAGGTGAAGAGGTTTTGATGTTTTCAACTTGTTTGAAATCCTGAAAAGAAATCTGTAGGTGGACTTTTTGGATTTAAGATTGGAGGCTGTATTCGTCAGCTTGAGGGACGATAAAACACAAAAACTTTTTTTTAACTTTAGATATTCAATCCTCCAAATAAACATTTATTTGAAGACATTTCTTCACTAGACATTGAAAAAAATTTTCAAAAACGTCTTATTTGATCTTTTCGAATCGTATATGGTATGAAGTCTTTTTCTGTCAATTTTTCTTTCATCTTTCATTTTCGGAAACAATTAAACCGTCTGTGTCCTAGCAAATTTTGTGGTAAGCACGTTTGAGTATTCGAGTAACTTTCGTAAACCGACTTCTTGACATTTATCACTGACTTTTATTTATAGACATTTACGCAAAGATTTGGCTTTCTGGACTCCGTTTTATAAACTCATGTTTTTTCTAGGGTCCTAGTTTAAAATCAAGCTTCGTCGCCTCCTACGATCCTATTGAAGCAGCTTTATTCTATATTTCCAAAAATTAATCACAATCAAAGCATCATCGAGCTATCAACTCATATATTCTCCTGAGATATTTTTCAAATTTAGCCTTTGTCAAGTTCAGTGTAAGTTAATCGGTGTTCTGGACCGGGCTTCATGAGTTTCTCTCTTCACAGAAAAGCGGTTTATCCTGGAATTTTTGAATACGGATTTTTAACTGTTGAAGAGATGAAGATTAAATGAATTTCTTCCCGTGTTGGCGTAGGAACAACAACTGACCTTTTCGGCACTAGTTTTTTGGGTTCTCATCTCGATCATTTCGTATTTTGCTAAATTTCAAATTTAAGTGGATATTCTAGTCTAGAGGTATGTATTTCATGTATTAATTTTTTTTAATAGTTATTAATTAACCTAACAAGAATACAGAAAAAAAGAAAAAGAAAATTTCAAAAATTAGCAGTTGATGAAGTGGGGGTCTCGAAAAATTGGCGCGTAACCATGCCCACGATTTCAACCCTCCTAGCAATCTGAAACCAAAAAAAAAAGATTATTAATCTAGAATAATGTCGCAATGTCTGGAACTAGGGAAAAGTTGAAAAGACTTTTTTTCACAAAATGGCGACTGCCTGAAAAAAAAAACAGTTTTTGTACCACTTATTTTGACTGTTTCAAATTTAAAAAAAAAAGTAATTCAAATTTATGGACATGATTCCAGAAATAAACAATTCTATAAAGAAGACTCTCAAAAATAAAAGGAAAATCGGTCCAATGGAACCTGAGAAATCGTGGATATTGTTTAGAAAAAGACAGTTTCGAGAAAAACGCGTTTAAAGTTTCGCGTAAAATTTTTTGCAGTGTAAGTCATGAAATGATTTTGTAGACTTGTATTTATTCAATCTGCCATTCCTGCTCCATACATCGGACGTTCCTCGACTTCGAAAAATCTAATTTCCGCGTTTCTCTCTTCATATCGAGCAGTTCTGGCCTCCTTTGATGCGTTGGATGCTCGTATCTCGGTGCGGTCAATCCGGGCGTTGTCTCGCTTCATAGCAAATGAATGAACTTCCGGGCCAATTTTCATTCCCATAAGCGCCATCATTTCTAAAATAGGATTGATGCCTTCATTGAAAATACAAACAGCAATAAATGTCGCTATCTCAATCATCTTAGGTCTGGAATGAATATGTTTTGGATCGAAAGTCCAAATCAAAGAGTTTAGAGACTCATTATTATTTTTATTATTACTATATTATAATATTTCCTCTGTTATGACAGTAGCCGCAATTATTTTCAATGATCACCTCTTCATTATTTGATTTACTCAATTTTGCTGCTGATGCATTCGTAAAACTGGTGTCTTCCCGTCTTTTTGTTTGTCGATCTGGACGCGTAATCCTTTGCGCTGAGGATTTTTTATCCATTTTATTAAAAAAAATATTTCACAATATTTTTGTTTCACTCACAGAACATACGTACGTACGTACGTCCACGTGGTTTGAAGGTTAGAATTCAACTGTTAGCAGCTGGACGTAAGTAACAAGATACAAATCACCTTGGGTTCTTGTATTACAATATATACAAAGGACAAAAGGTTTTACTGGGAAATATGGATTCAGGTTGACGGAGAATCCCTAATGTCTTTTGTTCGATTAGTTCCGGCCGAGCCAGTTTGAATGCCGGGTCAGCAAAATACCGATATCTTCGAAAATAATTTGAATTTTGAAAAATTCTCTTGTAGATATATTCTTGAATAGTTAAGCTTTTAAAAATCGATTTTTTTCCTTTTGAGAAACCAATGTTCATCTTTTGAGAAACCAATGTTCATCTTTTAGCCGTACAAGCTTGGATGCAATCTTCCTTGTGCTAATTTACCACTTCTGATTTCTGTCTGGCGGTGTTGTGAATGATCTTCTGCCCTTGATACCGCCAGCATAGAATGTCTTCGTGCACAGTACAAGATGATGAAAAATGCAGTAAGAGATGAATATTGAGCCAGACGAATGCACGAGGAAAAAAAATCTGCGTAGAAGAATAAAGAATATGTATCTTTCCAAACTCAAGAATATTGAGAAAGAAAGAGAAGAGAATGTGATCAAGATTCGACTGGTTTTTATGTAATCCAAGCAAATGGCTTCAAGCCCAAAGAAAGGTTTATTGAAATATGGAAGGAATCCAAGTTGCAGAGGCATAAAAATAATAACAGCTCCTTAATGGGTAACAGATTGATTAGAGTTAGTGATAACGCGATCTTATATTTTTAAATAGCTTTTGAACATGATCTTATTAAAAGTAGTATGGAAATGTCGGAAGCGTTTCTGCAACGTTCGAATCATTGTTTTTTTTTTTTCAAAAATCAATGCTTTATTGAGGAAAAATAGATATAAATCCAATATTCAAAGTATTGCCACTCGGTAGCCACACACTTTTCCCATTTTTCTGGCAATTCATGGATACCCGTTCTGAAAAATTCTACCGGTTTGGCCGCAATCCACGAATCGATCAATTTTTTGGACATCATCGAAATGACGGAAGTGCTGGTCAGTGTTGACGACATTTGCAACATGTGGCCGAGCATTGTCATTTTGTAAAATAACTTTATCGTGTCTTGCGACCGTTTCCGGCCGTTTTTCCTTCAGTGCTCGGCTCAAACGCATCAATTGTCGTCGGTAGACCTCGCCTGTCATTGTTTCATTCGGTTTTAGCAGCTCATAATACACAACACCCTTCTTGTCCCACCAAATGCACAGCATAACCTTCAGGCCATGAATATTCTGAACGGCCATCGATGTTGAGGCATGTCCAGGGTATCCATGCTGTTGCGAACGCGCCCCTTAAAAATGACAGCTGCGCATAGACACGACAGCGACTAGCGTCCATTATTTCCGCCAGCCATATTGACCAGTACTTGAGATTGGTTTTCGAGTCGGAATCAGTGAGAAGACACGAGGTGAGGCCGAAGAAATACCGCGAAAAAGAAACCAATTTGAAATCCTTCTCATTATTATTTTCTAATCAAATAAAATCTTAATCAAATTTCTTTTTATGTTTTATTTGATCCGATCAACGAATTTAATACACGAGTGAGAGGATTCTCGGATTGCCCAACGCAACAATTTTCAAATTGATTTCATTTGCCGCATTCAACCATCATGTCGAGGAAACCAGCGAGCCCGCAAAAGGAATATAACTGCCAATTGTGCAGTTCCTCGGATTCGATAGACGACATGGTAGAGTGCGATAAATGTGACCTATGGTTTCACTACACGTGTGTGGGAGTGGGAAGCTTCATCAACGAGCAGGAATTCATTTGCGCATCCTGCTTAAATGTCAAAAGCCAACCGCCAGGAGCCCAATCAACACCAATGTCGTCTACTACGGTCGCACCACATGTGACCCCAATACCAGCGGCGACAAAGTCTTTGATGGCCACCAGCCCACCGTCCACATCCAGCGTACGTATAGTGCATACCACCGCCTCTAACCCTACCTTGCCGTCCGTCCGTACATATGATTTGCCATCAACCACCGACGCAACGACCAGCGTGTTTTCTTCATATTCCCAGAATACACAAGTAGCGGCTATGATCAAATCATCAACATCGGCAACCGTTATCGATCCAACACTTGCCACGTTTGAATGTACTAACCCATGTTCATCGTCATCAGTACCTGCACATGTTGTCGTAAACAATAACCAGTACATGCTTCCAGCTGATACCTCTTCAACAGCACCCGCTGAAATCCCGTTGACACGCACCGCTGTCGTTTCACAACTGGCAAGCAATCAGCTGATGCACACAACATCGCATCAGCCACAAAGTGCTTCTGGCCTGCCGAGGTTCATATCAGCACGAGCTACTTCGAAACACTCGTCGAAAGGCTCTAAGCATTCTGCTACAAAGAAAGTAGAGATCGAACTGCAGAAATTAGACGAGGAGCACCAATTAAACCAACAGTATATTAATAAAAAATACCAACTAATAAGTCTTTTGGCTGAAGAGAGTTCGAGTGATGAAGATGTATCAACGAATGTCGACCGCAAGGTACAAAGTTGGCTCAAAGAGACACGAAATGATATTCGGAGGGGAGTCAAGACCCAAGATTTATTGAATCCAACAGGTCGCATTTACATAAGTTCAACGTGGTTGGGTGCTAACGTGAACTCACAGCAGCAACAACAACAACTACCACAATCGCATGATCCGTCTCATTGTCTCAAGGCTAGTTTGCAGCAAACCTTCGTACAGTCAGCGACGTCACATCAACAAAGGGCAGAAGTTGTCAATTCTCAGGAACAGCAAAAGCGTCAAGAGCAAATCAACAACAAGCAGGCTACTAACCATCAACTGCACCTCCCGGTTTCGCGAGCAATAACAAGCAATCAGCTTGCAGCACGACAGTCCGGATTGAAGGAACTTCATCACTTTGGCGGTAATCCCGAAGAGTGGCCATTGTTCATCGCCAATTTCAACCGAACCACGGAACTGTGTGGATTCACCGATGAAGAGAACCTCGGCAGACTTCAAAGGTTTCTTCATGGCAAAGCTTTGGAAGCCGTTCAAAGCTTACTCTATCATCCGATATGTGTTCCAAGAATAATAGACAGACTGAAAATGATGTTCGGGAGGCCAGAACTGGTCCTTAACTCTCTCCTTCAGAAGATTCACTCTGCACCAGCACCAAAGCTAGAAAGGTTGGAAACTATTGTTCAGTTTGCAGTGACTGTGCAAAACGTATGTGCAACATTGGATGCGGCTGGACTCTCAGCCCACTTAAACAACCCGTCGCTCCTGCAGGAACTCGTCGACAAACTTCCGCCAGCCGTACGTCTGAACTGGGGCGTCTACAGAGAGGCCAAACCTTTCTGCACATTGATCGAATTCAGCGATTGGGTTTACAAAATCGCCGAAGCTGCTAACCGTGTGACGATTCCAAGTGCAATATCGATTAGTCCTGGTAACCGAGGTTCCGGCAAAAAGGAAAAAGGCTTTCTCCATACACATGTTGGCGTTACATCCAATAACAACAAAGCATCCTGTTCCAACGAACTAGTGGGACGAAAGTGTTTGGTGTGTAAAGGAAACTGTGACTCCGTCGAAAGGTGCAACCAGTTTGTACAGTTAAAGCATGCATCGAAATGGGAGGTTGTGCGTGAACACAAGTTATGCCGAACATGTCTAAAACGTCACGGTCGTTTCCCGTGCAAAACGAATAGTGTGTGTGGAAAAAACAACTGCAGTTTTAAGCATCATAATCTGCTCCATAATGACCAGAAGGACATAGTGAAGACACCAGAAATACGCCAGCCGATCTTACCACAGCCACAGCCCAACAATGCGCACACGCAGACCTCTGCATCTATTCTGTATCGCATAGTTCCGGTTACTCTTCACCACAAGAAGAACGCGGTGCAGACGTATGCGTTCCTGGACGATGGCTCCTCCCTTACGCTGTTGGACGAGGAAATAGCCGCTCAGCTGAATGTAGAAGGTAAGCCTGATCCTCTATGCATTAAATGGACTGCTAACACTCACAGGTACGAAGATGAATCGAGAATATTTGATCTTCAAATATCCGGCGCGATCGATGGGGGCAAGCTTTATCCACTGGTAGCTGTCCACACAGTCAAAAGTCTTCAGCTTCCACACCAATCGTTGGACGCAGAGAGGATGAAGAATTCTTATCACCATCTACGCAACCTGCCAATCAAATCGTACACTGATGCGACCTCTCGTTTACTCATCGGTCTGAACAACTGGAAGCTGGGTCTTCCGCTAAAATGTAAAGAAGGGAAGATGGATGAACCTGTGGCCGCAAAGACTCGTCTGGGCTGGACAGTCCATGGTTGTTGCCCACACGATTCGCAACAGTCGTTTAATTCACATGCGAGTTTCCACATGTGTGAATGCAGTGTCGATAGTAACATTATTTTGGAGCAACTCGTCGAAGAAATTCTCACCACAGAAAGATTTGGAACATCAGAATCTGCAAACATCCTGCTTTCATCAGAGCACCAGCGAGCAATGAGGCTGCTTCAAGATCACACCAAACGTAAGGACGGTCGGTACGAAACAGGGCTCTTGTGGAAATTTGATGACATACAGCTCCCGGATAGTTTCCCGATGGCGAGGAGGCGTCTACTTTGCCTCCAACAAAAGATGCGACGCAACCCGGAATTGGCAGAGGAACTTCATAAAAAAATCGAAAGTTACGTTGTAAAAGGTTATGCACGAAAGCTTTCGCAATCAGAGATAACTGCTGGGCGCACGAGCTGTTGGTATTTGCCCATATTCCCCGTGAGAAACGTCAATAAACCGGGGAAACTTCGCCTCGTATGGGATTCAGCGGCCAAAGTAAATGGAGTGTCACTCAACTCCGTGCTTATGAAGGGTCCCGATTTGCTAACGCCGTTAACATCTGTAATACATAAATTTCGTGAGAAACGCTTCGCCATCTGTGCCGACATCCAGGAGATGTTTCACCAGGTCATGGTAAGAAAGGTGGACCAGCATTTTCAACGCTTTTTGTGGTTCAATCGGAATAATGAAATGGAGGAATACGTCATGTTGGTGATGACATTCGGCGCGACTTGTTCTCCTTGCTCCGCACATTATGTCAAGAACACAAATACAGCTGAGTTCGAAAACGATTATCCCAGAGCAGCTAAGTCAATCTACGAGAATCACTATGTAGACGATCTTATGGACAGCGTGGAAACAGAAGAAGAAGCGGTAAGCCTAGCTAACAATATAACATTCATTCACCAACAGGGCGGATTCAACATCCGCAATTGTATATCAAACTCAAATGCGGTGCTTGAGAGTATGCAATCAGAGCCGAGGGAAGAGGTCAACCTACATAGCAAGGCGGAGTTGGTGACCGAGAAAGTGCTCGGTATGTGGTGGTGCCCGACTGCAGATTATTTGACGTTCAAGTTGTCGTTGAATCCTAAGAATGCAGATGTTTTGCAGGGCACGCGAGTTCCTACCAAGCGCGAGGTGCTGCAAATCTTAATGCAGATTTTCGACCCATTAGGCCTCATAGCGAACTACCTCATGTACGCCAAAGTCATGTTGCAAGAAGTCTGGCGAACAGGAATAAGCTGGGACGACCCAATACAGGAACCACAGTACAAAAAATGGCTGCACTGGACGCGAATCTTACCACGTCTTGAGGAGGTGTGGATTCCAAGATGCTACGTGTCGCAAAATTTCACCGTATATCCTGAGCTAATTACACAAATTCGTGGATGCCAGCGAGGACGGGTTTGCAGCAGTTGCCTATGCTAGAGCTAGCTCCACTTATCTAGTAGACTGTGCGATAATCGGAGCTAAAACTAAGGTAGCTCCCCTAAGAAGCCTTTCAATACCTCGATTGGAACTGCAAGCCGCTGTTCTTGGTGTTCGACTTGCCAGGGCCATAGTGAAATCCCACTCAATTTCATTTTCAAGACAATTCTTTTGGTCGGACTCCAAGACTGTGCTGATCTGGTTGAGGTCCGATCATCGCCGTTATCGACAGTTCGTGGCAGTCCGGGTGAGTGAAATTCTCGAAAGCACTACCATACCTGACTGGCGCTGGGTTCCTACGAAAAACAATGTGGCCGACGAAGCAACAAAGTGGCAAAGGACACCATCATTTGACTCATCTAACGTGTGGTTCAAAGGCCCTTCCTTTTTACTATCCTCTCCGGAGTCGTGGCCAAAGGAGGGTTCCACAGAATCAACTGTGGAGGAATTGAAGGCGCAGTTTATGGGACTTCACGCCACATATTCCCAATGAGTGTTCCAGCCGGAGCGTTTTTCTAACTGGTCGAGGCTGCTTCGGTGTGCCGCTCAAGTTCTCCGCTTCGTTTCGAACGTACGAGCCAGAAAACGGAATGAAAGCAGAAATATTGGATTGCTGACTCGCGACGAATTGCAACTCGCCGAACGAGCCCTCTTTAAGCAAGTGCAACGGGATGCATTTTTTGAGGATATAGTCAGCTTGTGTTCAAAGGATAAAGTAACTTGTTCCAGCCCTCTTGTTTCGCTGCGACCATTCATAGACGAGAATGGCATTCTTCGATCTAGGAGCCGGATAGACATGTACGAAGACAGATTTGCAGATTTGAGACGGCCGATAGTCTTACCGAAGCAACATCCAATTACCAATTTGATAGTAGCACATTATCATGAGCTGTTTCATCATCAAAGCCACGAAACGGTCGAATTGCGCCAAAAATTTTACATTCCGCAACTCAGAGCTGTACTCGGGAAAACACGAAGAAGATGTCAAAAGTGCAAAAACGATGCCGCAAAGCCGCTTCCACCGATGATGGCAGAACTCCCGCCGGCTAGGCTGGCTTCCTTTAGCCGTCCGTTCTCTTTCGTAGGAATTGATTATTTTGGGCCGTTGTCAGTAGTGAACCTAAGGAGAGTAGAAAAAAGGTATGGAGTTCTACTTACGTGTTTAACGACCCGTGCTATCCATATAGAGATCGCACATTCGCTCACTGCTGACTCATGTATACTTGCTATACGAAACTTCATGGCGCGTCGAGGAACACCAATCGAACTCTTTAGCGACAACGGAACGAATTTCCGGGGAGCCGAAAGGGAGCTAAGAGAGGCGTTTAAAAACATTGACACCGACAAACTTGCGCACGAGTTCACTACTGTCACCACTCAGTGGAACTTTATACCCCCTGGATCACCACACATGGGTGGAAGCTGGGAGAGACTGGTTCGATCTGTCAAAACTGTCCTTTACGAGCTCGCTCCAAGCCATCACCCATCGAATGAGTTGCTGCGCAGTATGCTTATGGAAGTGGAGAATATCATCAACTCTCGGCCATTGACCTACATTCCTATTGAGAACGAAAACGAAGAAGCCATCACGCCGAACCACTTCCTATTGGGATCTTCGAACGGGTCGAAACCTTGGGCGGAGTTCAGCGAAGGTAAAGAGATCTTGCGTGAGAACTGGCGAAAATCTCAAAGATACGCACAAAAATTTTGGAGACGATGGGTATGCGAATATCTGCCAACAATAACGCGGCGCACCAAATGGTTCGCACCCGTGACCCCGATCAAGAAAGGAGACATAGTCTTGATCGCAGATCCTAGCAACCCTCGAAACTGCTGACCAAAAGGGAGAGTACTCGACACGAAACAGGCAAGGGATGGGCAAGTGAGAAGTGCCACAATACAGACCCAGGGGGGCATCTTCGAACGACCTGCGGTAAAGCTTGCTGTCCTTGACGTTAAGGAAAAGCCAATAGTAGGTCCGCGAGCGGACATACCAAGGGAGGGTGTTGCGAACGCGCCCCTTAAAAATGACAGCTGCGCATAGACACGACAGCGACTAGCGTCCATTATTTCCGCCAGCCATATTGACCAGTACTTGAGATTGGTTTTCGAGTCGGAATCAGTGAGAAGACACGAGGTGAGGCCGAAGAAATACCGCGAAAAAGAAACCAATTTGAAATCCTTCTCATTATTATTTTCTAATCAAATAAAATCTTAATCAAATTTCTTTTTATGTTTTATTTGATCCGATCAACGAATTTAATACACGAGTGAGAGGATTCTTGGATTGCCCAACGCAACACATGCGTTGCCCGACGTTTTGGATTATCGTAATGTACCCATTTTTCATCACTAGTGACGATTCGATGCAAAAAGACTTCTTTTTGGGGCGTTCAAGCAGCATTTCGGACATGCAAAACCAGCGTTCGACGTCTCGTGGCTTCAATTCATACGGCACCCAATGTCTTACCTTTCGGATCATTCCCATTACTTTCAAACGATCGGAAATGGTTTGCTGAGCGACGCCAAGTGATTTTGCAATTTTGCAACCGTGGGTTGCAGCTCGCCATTGTTGAGGCTAAGACGACTATTGAGGAAGGGGCTGAAGAATTTCTCTCGATAAGGTGAAGAATAACTTTATAAAAATGGCACTACCTCGGTTTGGTAAAAAAATTGATTTCAAACCTCCTCACTCCGCCAATGATCCCATCAGTTCTGCTATATGATAGCGAAAATGGAACAGACCTTTGAGAAAAAAAATGAAGGAGAATTATTAACGGTCACGAACTCCTTGAGCTTTACCTAGAAAACTAAAAGCAGGCAAAAGCTCTTCCCCGGTCGGGAGCCAGTTAAGAAAGTAAAGTAACGTAAAAGAATGTCTTCTGAGGTTCTGAGGCGAAATTTATCAGAGTAGGTTTAATTTTGGAGTTATCGTTATAAATTATGCTTTTTCATATTACGCCACCAATAAGATTCTTAGCCGATCATTGGCGAGTAAGAGTTTAACATCTTAATTTCAACATTATCCGTAAGCTCTTGCTAGGAGCTCGTATGTTCACTCATATGCTTAAAACTTGAGACGATTACACTTAGTCGGCATATAGTTTCAATATGTAACAGTTTTTAATCAGTGATGTCCTCCCCGTAGTAGTTTACGACCTCAGGAATCCGGTCAGCTGCATTTTAATTGGTTCGAGCAAACTTCGCGCAGATCTGCAGGTCGTTAATATTTTTCGTTCCCTGGCATCATCTTTTTAAGTTATTAGGGTTTGTAAGATACTACATACGATAGTTAGATGTAGGCCTACCTGCTGATAACTAATTTGCTAATTTAAACTGATGAAAATTCATTGCGTCAATCTGATATACAATTGTTCAAGCCAAGACTTTGCTTCTAATAAAAAAGTGGTGCTCTTTTACTTTGTTCGAAAAAAATTGGTTACAATTCATTTTATTTGCCGTAGCCTTATGTTCATATTTACAGATACGAAATGTTTAAATATTGTTTTAAAAATCTCCGTGGAAAACCTTAAATATATTTTTATTTCATCAATATTTACTCAACGAAAATAAAAACGTATTTTCAATAAATTTCAATAAATCAGAGCAGAGTAACACCACACGAGGAACGATTTTTTTTCACTACCTTCATAGTTTATTAATGCGCAGTCAAACCAGTGAGCGTTACAATATCAGGACTCAATAAGTGAACAATTTACTCACTCGTCGGAGCATAAAAATGGCAACTCCCCTCGGGCGAAAAATCCATTGTCAACGACCTGGTTCTGGAGGTGGATGCCAATAAAAAACAAACAACCCTCGAGTTAGCCACAGTAAAACAGTTTCCATTTCGGTCAGCGGGTGGGAATTGACAGAATGATTAATCCTTTCTGTTCGGGGTTACACTGTGGGAAGGGTTCTTGAGTGAGCGTTGGTTGATAGTTGCAGAAATGTTTGCATGTTCTTTATTGACCATTTTAACAAACGTGTGCGTGATGAAATGAAATCTGCTTTGAAGTTTAATTGGCGGTTTCCGAAGGTAGTGTCTGTATTTGTTTTTTGAATAGAAATAAATTTCTCATAGGAGTTGAAAGCAAACAAAAATCTTTCTAATTTTTAAAAAATATATTTTCATTTGTATTTAAGACTTGTGGGAGCTACTTCTCTTCCTACTCGTCCCAGAAGTGAAGCTAAAGAAGGCAAAGGTGTTTGTCGATAAAGGAGCAACCACTGTTTTAAGAGTACGCTGGCATTTGATTGCGGTTACTCAACTTAGTTCATCCGATGAGGTAAGCATTTGTTCCTTTTACTCTATACCATCTGAACCTCAACAAAATTGTTATGCTCTCTTATCTATGAAGTCCTTTGAAGAAAAAGGACTTTATGAGAGCTAGGGCCCAGCTTTATCGGTTCTCCGTGCTTTTAATACTTTTTTATATAGAAAAAAAGTTAGACCCTCAACTGACTAAGAATGGCTGAAAAATATTTACAATCTTTGTTAAATTATTTCCAAAGGATCGGATTTTATCCGATGGAGATGTAGCCAAATATTGGGTTCCCAACTTAGTAATTGCGGATTTCACTCATAGATGGCTTTACTTCAATTTTAAGGTTCGCTGACTTTATCGAAATGTCAAACTCATTTTGTTATTTGATAGTTGGTACTTCAGCTGTCAATCAGTAAAAAAAATTATTTGATCGGTTGTTTAGTTTTTGCTTGGCGTCTGTTGAAAAATGGAAAATCAAAACGAACATTTACGTCATATTTTACTTTTTTATTTCCAGAAAGGAAAAAACGCATCGCAAGCTAACAAAAAGTTATGTGCTGTTTATGGTGAAGAAGCTTCAAAAGAACGCCAGTGTCAAAATTGGTTTGCCAAATTTCGTTCTGGTAATTTTTCACTCAAAGATGAAAAACGCTCTGGTCGTCCTGTTGAAACTGATGACGACCAAATGAAAGCAATAATCGATTCGGATCGTCCCAGTACAACACGTGAGATTGCAGAGAAGCTTCATGTAAAGGGTTTTTTAATAAGAGCGGTACAAAAGTTTATTTAAATAAAACAAAAATAGTTTTGGATATCAATAGAATTCTTTATTCCTGTGAAAGTACGTTTGCCATTATGTATGGAACTCGATTTCTTTTGCGTGGCCACCACGGGCACGCTTGCAGAGGTCCAGATGGTTTTCAAGCATAAATCGGCCGATAATGCTGCAATTTCACGTTCGATATTCGTACGAAGTTCATCAATTGTCGCTGGTTTGTTGGCATAGACCATAGACCTGTAGTAGCCCCACAGGAAACAGTCTAACGGCGTCAAATCGTACGACCGAGGCGGTCAAGGGACTGGACCGTTTCGTGAGATAACACGTTCTCCAAACTTGGTTTCCAATAAATTGATTGTGACATTCGCTGTGTGGCTTGTGGCACCGTCCTGTTGGAACCACATGTCCACCAAGTCCATATCATCCAATTGGGGCCAAAAATATTCGGTTATCATTGAACGGTAGCGATCCTCATTCACAGTAACGTGCTGGTCTTGATCATCACGGAAGAAGTACGGCCCAATGACCCCAATGGCCCATAAACCACACCAAACCGTAATTTTTTCGGGATGCAATGATGACTCATGGAGTACGTGTGGATTGCTGCCTGACCAATACCGCATATTTTGTTTATTGATGGAGCCATTCAGCCAGAAATGAGCCTCATCGCTGAAGATAATTTTTTCGATGAATATCCGAATCATTTTCATGTTGTTGCTCAGCCAAATTCACGAACATACGACGATTCTGGTGGTCAAGCGGCTTCAGTTTTTGCGTCAATTTAAACTTGTAAGAATGTAGGCCAAGATCTTTCCGCCACGACGACGTCACAGAGATGCCCAACGCTTTAGAACTCCGTGTGAGAGACACATTTGGGCTTTCTGCAACTGAAGCCTCAGCGGCAGCAATATTCTCGACACTACGGGCACTTCTTTGTCTCACTGGCAGGGGAACATTCTTTACTGTACCTGTGGATTCAAATTTTTTCACTAGACGCTAAATTGTTGATCTGCTAGGACGATTATGATGAACATAAATTGGACGTAGCGCTCTTAACGTTGAGGCCACTGACTCCGAATTTCCATCATGAGATGGCAAACATTACTGAAGAGAAATGTCAAAAGAGCGGCAAGAAATATGGCGCCGTTTGCTGTCCCTGTCGCTCTACTTTTGTAGCGTCCCTATTGAAAAACTCTTTATCACATACATGCATTGAAATTTTTAAAATGATTGATAACTGGTGATGGAAAATGGGTTGTTTACAACAATGCCAACCGGAAAAGATCATGGATCTTCAAAAGAAAGTTATGTTATCAGTTTAGTGGGATTACAAAGCAATTGTATACTTTGAACTTTTACAACTAACAAAATTGAACAATGCAGTTGAAGAAAAGCGGCCCGAATTGACAAATCGAAAAGGTGTTTTATTCCATCATGACAATGCAAGGCCACACACATTTTTGGTCGCTCGGCAAAAGTTATTGGAGCTTGTTTGGGAATTATCTTTTATTTTCTTAAAAAATCCGCAATTAATTAGTTGCCAACCTGATAGATATTCATTCCGGAATATGAACCCGAAACCTCAGGTTCCAAACCACCAAAAACACCAAAACTTCGTTGTTTATTCGTTTTTGGTTCCTTGTTTAGTTTTATCATTCAAAAAAGTATTCTTTTCCACCGCCCAAATTAATATAAAGGCAGAAAATTAAGTTGCAATTTTTATATAGTAAACCATTCTTTAGTGGGACCCTCTCTTTATTTTTAAAGTTATATTATATAAATTATTTGTTTAAATAGCGGTTGTACAAATTCTGTGCAAATTGCAAATATGTACTTTTTCCGGTTAATGAGATACAGCCCTGTGATAGGCTGACGGACGGACGGACAGGCGGACGACCGGACATCGGAGTATGAGTAATAGAGTAACTTTTGGTATGGAACTCTTAAGAATAAAAATTTTGAATTGTGTACAAGAAATTAATTTATGGCGAGGCGGCTTGTTCCACTTTTTGCTACTTTTGGGGCTTTGTAAGAATTTAAAAATTTTTGTCGATATTAGCTTAATGTGGTCGAGTCATTGTAGTCGATGGACCTTACGGATTGAAAACACATCTCAGCAGTAAAAGAGCTGCTCCTTGATGTTGGTATTCATAATTTAAAATCATTTAAGTGACTTTATCTTAGTAAACCATTACATAAGGATCTCTTCTACATTTCCAGTGCAAACATCTTTTAAGTGCCCTCTGTTCTATTCCTTATCATTTGAATTATTCTTGGCTTTAAAAAATCATCCTTCAATTTATTTCCGCTGGTAAATCGCAATGTCAGAAAATATTTTTGTTGTGTTGGATGTATTTATAAATACTTTGCAGAGACTCTCTCATCACCCTTTGCAATCGTAGAGGTAAGACTATAAGGTAGCGTCTTAAGGAACGATAACGCAAATCGAATTACACTTCATAACTCCTCCGACCTTAAGCTCCAATTATGGAATCAGTGATTGCTGCTGTAAGTATTTTGTTGATTTCTTTTTCCAATAACTTTGAGTATCAGATAAACGGGTACTTGTATACAAGAGGTTAACTTGAGAGCCAGATGGGTGGAATTTATGAGCTTAAGTATGTTTTCTTTTTCGCAGGGTTTTTCAAGCATTAAGTGGTCAACTTATTTCAATTTTAATTTGTCCTTAAGAGCATGAGCAGAGAGACAATCCTTTATCTTTTACAAGCTTCGCTTACTGAAGGGTAAATGGCGGATTATTTCTGGCGTGACATACGAAATTTGTCGCATGAATGATTTTTGAAAATAATTTTGGATGAGGGTAGATCCCAAAGTATTGGTAATTGGATATTTCAAGGATTCCACAGAAGATCATCTGCAAACTCGGCCTACATAGAAGAAAGCCTATACACCCTTTAATATTTTGGGGTAGCAGTCGAAGCTAAAGGATGATCGATTACGTTTTTGGTCATTGAACAAATTAAATCGAATTTTTACTTTCAAATCTACTTCAGTGAAGAGGTCCATTTCTGGCTTCATTAACGTGATGTAACGAGTCAAAGACAAAATAAACATTCAGTCCTCGAGGCCGAATGATTGAATTCAAACTCCACTGCGACGTTGAAACAAGGTAATCATTTTTCTCATTTCTCTAAAACATGTCAAAGTGAGGCTAATGGGCCAGTAGTATTTTTCCGATTTCACCAGATTTCCGATTAAAGTTGTAGATTTGGTTGGTTTGGGGCTGTTCAAAAATAATAGTGTATTTTTCAATTTATGTCAGTGGAATTATTGACTCTTACCGCAACTGCTGATATTTTCCGGGCTCAATATAAGAAAAAAGTTTTCGCAAACGGGTCGATGAGGGGGATTGACCAAACAAATTTAACTTGAAGTTTGAAGACGTTTCATGGGCACCTCGGTCACTGCACCTTATACAAGCGACCTCGTTTGATGGCTCAACAAGGCTCAAAAATCTTCCATGAAGCTGTGGAATCAACGTATTTCTATCGCTTGTATATAAATTTAAAAGTCCAATTCTGTTTTGAAAAGCATTAAGACTTTATGGTTTTTAAAATATAAGCTTATCCTTTGGCATAATTTTTAATGAATAAAATATGAGGAAAATTACGCTGGTTGTCCTCCAACTCTGGGAACCGAAAACGGTACCCATTGCTGATAGCTCCTATGAGAAAAGGCATCTGTGTAATTGATTAAATGAGAACGAGTAAATGTTGAATGTATAAAACAAATTTGCTCAACGGTCAGTTAAAAACAGAAAGCACGCACCGTCGGTTGCATCTACTTTTTAACACAAGATGTAAAAAAGAATATTAAAAGTGAGTTTATAAAAACATTGAAAGCCACAGGCAATAAAACTAATCACATATCATACAAAAACTGGCTAGCTAGGGTTTGTTGATTGTTTATATTTTGTTGTGTGATTTTTAAATTGCGTCAAAAAATTGCTTTAAGATATTAATTACCACTGTTTCTATTCTGTCAGAAATGCAGAAAAACTTACATATTTGCTGTTTACAAAACTTGCATTTGGTTTTCTGAACCCATTTCCATTTTAATAAAAGTCCGCCATCATTTTCCGAATGTATTCGAGTATATGTACGTTGAGTTGGATCCAAACTGGGAAGGCGATTCGACGATAGAAAAACTGCTTCAAGCCTTATATTATGTCAGATGTGGATGAAAAACTTCGAGCCCGGGAAATAGACATTTTCTACCAGCAACTGGCGTTATCTACTGTAATATTATGAACCAGGTAATCTTCGAAAGTGCTCTTTCAATTTCAAAAAATTTTTCGTGAATATTTACAATGATCCTTCATGATAAACAAAAGCAATATATTTTCCGGTTTAAATAAAAGGCCCTTGCGTAGAAACTAATTATGTTACATGTTACCAGAGAACGGTCGAGGGCTTGCGATTTTTTTGAACACAGCTTTAAGGGTGTTTTCTAGTCTGGAGGCATGAATTTCATGTAATTTTTGAAGTGTCATCAAAAAAAGGCAATTAATATTTTAAGTATCCATTTTTGTATTAGTTATTTATTTACATAACAAGAATACAGAAAAAAATCGAAAAATAAAAAAAATTGAAAATTTCAAAAATTAGCAGTTGATGAAGTGGGGGTCTCAAAAAATTTGCGCATAACCATGCCAACGATTTCAACCCTTTTGGCCATCTGAAACCAAAAAAAAAAAGGTTATTTATTTATCTAGAATAATGTCGCAATGTCTGGAACTAAAGAAAAGTTGGTAAGATTTTTTTTTCACAAAATGGCGACTGCCTGAAAAAAAAAATAAAATATTTGTACCACTTTTTTTGACTGTTTCGAATTATTTTAAAAAAAAGTTATAAAAATTTGGGGATGGGGATAGTTTCAGACAAATTTCAGGTAAATCGGTCCAGTAGAACCTGAAAAATGATGGGTATTGTTTTGAAAAAGACAGTTTCGAAAAAAACGTGTTTAAAGTTTCGCGTAAAGTTTTTCGCAGTGTAAGTAATGAAATGATATTGTAGACTTACATTCATTCAATCTGCCATTCCTGCTTCATACATCGGACCTTCCTCGACTTCGAAAAAACTAATTTCCGCGTTTCTCTCTTCATATCGAGCAGTTATGGCCTCCTTTGTTCGATAAGTTCCGGCCGAGCCAGTTTGGATGCCGGGTCAGCAAAATACCGATATCTCCGAAAATAATTTGAATTTTGAAAAATCCTCTTGTAGATATATTCTTGAATAGTTTAGCTTTGAAAATATAAAAAAAAATCGATATATTTCTAGACTAGAATACCCCCTTAACGGTGAGAGATACGTTATTACTTTCTGAGGAAAAATTTAAGGACTAAAAAAAATCTATAAAAAAGTTCGCGATGAAAAATCTCTATATGTTACGTATAATACACAAATTGCTGACTTAAAAATATATTTAAAATTTATTTCAATCTGCCAGGGTAATTTAAGTAGGCAATGAATAAATACTATGAAACAAATTTTGCTTGTTGTCGGCGAAAATTTATAACATTGTTTGGACCTTTTTGTACTTTTCTACGTACATACTTCGCAGACGAAGTTACAGGGTACAGCCAGTTTGAATATATTTCTATCAAAGCCAAAAAAGTGCTGGAAATTACATCTTTTGTCATGAAAATGCTAAGAAAATATACATGTGCGGTAGCTATTCGATGACACAGACAGCTCTGCACAAGGTCGTATCGAAAATACAGGATGCCTTTGAAGGAATCAATTTAAGCAATATTTTTAGATATCGAAGGTTTTTAGCAAAATAAATTGGTTGGAATTTATACGATCAAACCACGTCACAAGAGCTTTACACCAAGGTGGAAATAGGATTGGGAAAGAATAATAACCCTCTTATTTTTGAACCTTATGTTTGGTGGCCAGCAAATGGCTTGAAATAAAAAATGCTAGCAAAAGCGAATGAAATTATAACTTGGAGACAAAAAAGCCGGTAGTTTTGAGCCACAATGCCAGATGCAATGTAAAGCTTCAACGGCAGAAAATACAACAAGCAAAGGAACATTGTCAACAAAATAAGAGTTATGACATTTCTAAAAAGTAAGCCACATAATTGCGTAAATAGCTTTGAAAAAATTCCCAACAGGAGATTCTTTCAAGGGTATTTACACAAAACGCAAAATAATTCTACGATACTGAATAAAGAACTAAATTGTGAAAGCCCATGGATCAAAATGGATTTCCATTTCGAACCTTCTTCTCGGTATAAGACGTTAAAGTCAAAAGGATGTAAGCTTAACAATCTAGGGACAAGGTGACTCCAAATAAATCCCCCAATAAGTAGTTGCTACAGCCTACAGCAAATCTTGGGAACCGACAAATTTATGAAGCAAACTGATTCAGAATAGACTTCAACGAGTCACGGAATGGAAAGCTCCTCAAGATCGCGGATGAGCAGTCAATTGACATATCATCTGTCCATCTGTGTCCATTTTAGTGAAAGAGTTGAAGGTGTTCCCTAGCTTAGTGAATACAATCCATATGCTTGCAGGTCGTCAGTTCACGCTCTCAACGATGCAGTTTCGTTTAGAAAGGAGTCGTGAAAAAATGTCCTTTCACTTCATTCATGACGAGCCATTACACCTACACCAGGTCATTGTTGGTAACACAGTTACAGTGACTGCTGAGTGATACAAAAGTGACTAAGAGATATGTGGCCTCCAACTCGACCATTAAACCGAAACGGACGTTTTGAAAAACGCAGTTCCAAGTTGCATAATTTTTTATTTGATCGATTTGCACTGAGCGGCAAGATTGCCCAATTCCACCGCTCCAGACATCTTTTCATGCGTTTGTTTCGCCGAGAACTTATCGCTTGAAATTTTTGCCAAATCGATTAAAAATGCGATAAAAAGGAATCGAATTCGATGCGGAAAAAGGAGACCCCCTTCAGTTAAAAAAAAATAAAAGATTGGAAAATTAGTATTAGTGATACAATTAAATTCGAAAAAAAGATTCAAAAAATTTTCGGGACGGTCCATGGAACATTTCCTAATCCTTGACAAAAAACCATCAAATCTCTATTCCTTCATCGAACAGAAAATGAAAATGGGCTCAAGTGACGAGCGTGTCTCCTCATCCAACAAACTCACCAACCAAACGGCTGCCGTTGCAGGGAATTCCCAAATACATATACTTGTACCGTACCCATCAAGGAAATCTACCTTCGAATCAACCACATCAGCTATAATGTGTGTGTGTATCCTCTTTAACATCTCCAAAAATAGAAAACCCCTAATGTTTTCGTTGTAAACAGAGCTCCTTTAAAATTGAATTGATTTTGGAAAAAAAAATATCAAATTATGCTATATCACTCTTCCATCAAATCCTGCTAAATCAAATCTTGTATCTTAAACGAACCTTGAATATGATACCCTTGGTTACAGGAGAACAAACAGCTTCGCACATGGATTTCCTTCCATCAGATTTTGATCTTTTACGCAAACATTGCAAGTCCCCAGATAGCAGATACGAACGGAATTTCGTTACCTTTACATGAGCTAAAATAATCAAAAAAAAAAAAAGGAGCAATCTTATTTTATAAGTCTTGAGTATGGGGTCTGCGATAAAATTATGAAGACAAAAGCTTGATAAAACTCATCCATCCCTTTGTGTATTAAATGTCATTTCTGGGAGCTTGGCAATTTCCCCAGTGGCTGTTTGTCCCATGCGAAGAGCTGAATTTCGGTCCTGTGACAGTGTATGAATATTCAATTTGGTCTCGAAACAAATGCAGAATTTTTGGAATGCAAAGGAGTACCTGCGTTCCGTGTCATAATGGTGACAGGGCAATTCAATTTCGCTGTTGAGTTTGTTAAAACTGCGCGTCGTCGGCGGCGTACACATTTTATTAGGCGCGTGACTAAATCCTCAAGGCACAGAGCGTTCAAATGTTAAGAGTATTCCCAAAAGTGAAAAATTTCGAGCAATTTATTATGTGGAAAAGGTAAAGGTTAATTAAGAAGAGGTTTGGTTCCTATACCAATTTCATAAATAAGACATAAAGGTCAACCGTTAGCGTGAAAAAAGCATAAAAATAGTACTGATGGATGTAAGCTAGGCAGAATTCAGGATATTCGTAAGATTATTCTGAAACTGAAGCAATGTAAAGTGAACTATATTATCATCATCCATTGGGAGTTATTAAACCGACAGAGATAAGAGGAACGCTGAAAAAATGGTTATTTAATTGCATCACTGACTGTTATTTTCAAGTTCAAATGGATGGTAGCTATGGGGAGCCGAAGAAAGTAGGGTACCGCAAGGATTAAAACTATGTCCCTTACTTTTTATTATTATTAACACTAACGATTTTTTCGAGTTTTGTCCAAAAGCAATGCTTTCGCATACGCAGATGACTGCAATTGTTTGAGGAGGAATTTGAAAAAAACATTCCAAGTGCGAGTTGGAGTCGCGCAACGTAGGTTTCGTAAAAACGTGAAGTTATATAAATACTTCGTCCATCAGCAGCATAAACATCCGTATCTTTTGAATGCATCAATTTGAAAGCTTGATTTTTTGTAGGAACAGAAGTCATAAGTTTTTGGTATCAACAACAACTTGATACCTCTACGCATACCTGTGAAAAAGGTTGGTGACAGGCAGACGGAAAACAAAGTAATACTTTAATGGTTCCGTCTTTCCTTTTGAGGAACGGAACACCAAAAATGATTTAATGATGCCACGATTATGGTCTGGTGATAAATGTCTCTAAAAACGAACCTATGCAAATTCATGCGCCTCATTTGAAACAAGTGAACAAAGGTATCACCTACCAAAAGAGAGACTGTCCTCAATCATTATCCAATCTGTGGATAGAGGAATTAAGCACATACATACATGTAGGCACTTCAGATTGGACAAACATGTCGACAAACTGCGCGAAAATTTAAAAGGGGTACACACAACATTACGTGATTAATCAAATTTACCATTCACTCGTGGAATTACAGTTGCAGTATGGATTCGTTGCGTTCGGATGCGCAAAAGCTCATTTGGAAACATTTAAAAAATTGCAATGCAGAATGCTCAAAGTAATTGCCTGCAGTTACTTCCAAACTCTTACAGTCTGCTGTGAAGACAATCGTTTCAAAAAATACATTAAAGACAGCCTAGACACAAGAAGACGAGTCCAGAATCTAGAATCTAGTATCAGAATCTCATTGATGTCAGAAATCAGCAAAAAAGAAAATACATCACGAAACAGAACTTCCTTTCAAATAATTTAATATAATTTTAATTAATGAAAAATATGAATATTGTATTAAAATAATTTCTTTAATCTCGAAAACGAATAACAAAATTAATATTATTTTCGATTTCAATATTTTTATTTTCAATTCTTGTTCTATTTTCATTTAAATTCAATTTAAACATGTACTTTTTAATTATATTTTAATTTTTAATTATTATTTAAACAATGAATCTGTAATTTTGATTTTGTTTCGAGTAAATTCAATTCAATTATGTAAATTCAACATTATTGCTCAACTGTAAGCGTATGTCAATTAAACAACTTCCTGCAGACACACTGTAAGCTTTGCTAAAAAAAATATGTTTAAATAGTTTAGTTTTGTAGTTTTTTTATATGAATAAAAACAAAGAGTTAAAATCTCTGCCATTTCTCGTGCTTAGATAATCCTAGCTAAGGATGGAAAGAACATGCACCGTAGATGCAAGGTCACATGGAGGCCTGAAAGTTGATAAAATTATTTTTAAGACATATATGATAGTCACCTGATCCGTATTCGTAATTCTTTCTTCTCCTTTTTCGAAGCGAGTAATTGTAAGTAGATCTCCATCATTAAGAACGAAAGCCTCCATAAGAGTTTATGCGTGAAGCAGGGGACTCGTTGAAAAATAGAGTAACGAGCGGGGAAAAACCTTGTTTTTTACTTAAAGACATAATTAAGTGTCCGAAAAGTAGGATCATAACCCGTGTATGCTCAACGTTGGAGCAAGCTTGATGGAAATGACTCGGATTTTCGAATTTAACTCCAGATTCTCAGTACAAAAAAATTCAATGCACCTTAACGTCTTCATTCCTCCGGAGGCTTTGCTCCTGATGCAGGAAAGAAATCCAGCACCGTTAATCTTCCAAGTTTCTCGGAAAGCGCACGCAGCTGGGGGGAAAATCTCTGGTTCAATAAGGCGGTTTGCATAAAAAAAAGTTGGATCCAAAGGGCTAGTTTTCAAAACCCAAGAAAAGTCATTTTGGTCATAGGAAGCTCACAGGACTGCCAAAGCACTTGGCAAAATCCTTAGTTCTTTAAGAATCAGTGTTTTAAGATATCTAGGAAAAGTCAGATGTACAATATAGGTCTTGTATAGGATATGTTCAAGTTTGTAAAGCGACAAAGGTCTTGAGCTCAATAATGACGCATTTGAATGAATACCATAATAGACATGTATAGCTCTGGTGCTCTCATGGACCTTGGAAGGCAATCAAGAAATAATGTCCAACCTCAGACTTCAAAACTGTTATTCTTCAAGTTATATTCTCAGTCGTTTTGTTGGTGAAATCGTGTGAGCTGCATGCCCTCACATCAATATTGATCTAGCCAGATGGACATCAACGCTGAGGCTTGAATATTATTTGAATTCTCACCAGCCATAATCCATTATTATATGTACTTACATCCTTTAATGCGCTCACTGATTCATTTATTCTAACCATACACGTTCGTCAACTAAATAAATTTGAATACGTATAGGTAAAGCGACAGAATGAAAAACAAGGAAATTTGAAGTTAGAGCCATCTCGAAGTATCTGAAGCCTGAAAAAATATCTACCAACTTTGTAGGATCATTGGAGAGACGCTGTTTCCCCATATTCTAGAATATACCTGGAAGATAACTATCACGAAGGACTGCTGTCTAGGTCCTAAGCCTGACAAAATGTTTTTATCATCCGACGTTGCGTTGATTTTACAGGTAACTCATATCATAGTATTTTCGGGTACTCAGAATGTTTACAAAAGAAGCTTAGAGATGACAATTCAGGAGCAAATCTTGAGATTTATTTAGCTGATTCGGAGAGATTTTTGAAGGTATTTATAATCGTCGACGAAACCTGATTACATCCCGTTGACGTTGATTCTATGAATAAGCAAATACTTAGTTCTTAGATTGCCAAGTAGTCACTATTACAGGCTCTGATTTCTCAGAGCAAATCAGAAGACCTCGGAATAAAGGAAAAGAGGCGTGAGAATCTTTGAGTTAGAGTGCTTTGTTTCGCAGGAAAGAGGATTTAGAATAACTCGAATACCTACCTTTTTTGTCAGACCCGGCTTCCAGGAGTTTCCATCACTTTCACCGTCTTAAGAATCAGCGTGAGTAAAAAAGTCTTATGTCTATCAGCATGGTCGGACCTTGATTCATTTACTCAAGAGAAATTCAGCCCAGAAGAATCAAGTGCTTAGAGAACCGTTTTTTTATGTGTCCTGATGCATTTCAAAAACCAAACTTTAACTGATTTTCCAAGATGTTCGCCCCTCACATTGACAACGAAAAACGTATTACCCAAAAACTATTGTATTATCCATCTTTTCAAGCAGAAGCTTTAAGATAAGTATCCCGGAATAAGACCTTTCCCAAATGAATAAATCCACTCAAACAATCGAATAGCATCTTATTTATATTTCAAACCATCACAATTCCATTCCCACAGTTCTTTCTTTCTTTCTATCTGTTTTATCTATACATGCATAATTTTATTCGTTTTCATCTTATCTCATCGTAAAATCAGACCCTACACTAGAGGCTGTACGAGTCGTATAAGCCCTTTAAATGCTTCAAATGCTGTTCACAAATTGAGTGCAAAACCCTTCCAAATGAAAGCATTATCGCCCAAAACACCAAACTCGCTCTCATGGAAATTCCCTGCGGAGGCAATCTCAATAAACTCGGGCCTATGAAAATTGAACGAACAACCATGGATATCGATCCTTAATAGGGTTACGTTCGCTTCTACGTATGTAAAAGGATTTTTCAACTCCTTTGAGGATTAGAAGAAACTAGTTTCATTTCCATACCCATTTCAATTTATCGTTTAAAGTAGTTTTTTTTTTTTAAAAACAACACAAAAGTAGTCTCGCAAAAGAAGGTTACGTATACGACCCAGTTGCCGCCTGAGGAACCCAGTTTATAAGCAACAAATTGAGTATGTATGTACTCTTACTTAGTTTTGATAGCGAAAGCGTTTAAAGGGAAACTTAACTGCACCCTTGCTTGCTTTTCGGTTTTGTGGTTTTTTGTTACTCTCGAAAAGAAGGGAGTAGGATGTTGTTTTTTTTCTTTTCCGTGTGGGCAATTGTGTGCACCCAAGCGTTTTTGTTTGCTCGCTGTGTGCTGTTGACAGATACAAGCCACGAGCTCTAAGGAATTCTTTTCGTTTTGGAATAAACGAGTTCATTTAACCCTGATTGGTATGAATTCTTGTAGTAACCAAGCAACCCTTCTCTTCACATATTCATGCCATATTTTTTTTCGAGTTGTACTTGAGACTTTAGAAATTTGATGTCAGCACGAGGGTGGGTTCCTCAAAGACACCAGAAGTATAATGTATCATTTTATCTTTTGTGGGGAACTAAACTAAAGATGGAAATGAAAAGAACTTGTCTTGACATTGTGAACTTAAATTTTAACTGGGTTAGCAAAAAAAAAACCTGTGTAGATGTTCACTGTTGACGAAGTTGCAAAAAGTTTAATTTGTACAAAAACTTGGAAACCTGGAGGACGTTTGATTTCCATTCTTCACGTTGGTTATACCAAGCTGAGGTACATCATTCCCTTTTTCGCGAATCCTGTTACTGAGATTCAAAGATACTCTTACCTCAAGTATTGCTGCCCATTTGCTTAATCTGGCCGAGCCATTGAAGTAAACGTCTTTTTGCCCTTGATCCAAATAATTGCACAGTTCTTAGAGCTTGCTATGTCTTTATTCGTCCTCGCTAGAGACCGTATATTCGAGATAATTTTTACTTCGAAAGTCCCTTAAATCTGCCCTGGTGTCTGGTTTACCATCCAACATGCTGCACCATAAAAAGGATTTTGGTTCTGCGGAAATGGGTTCTACTTCTAGTTGGATGTCGGATTTTCACTCAACTGATGGGGGGATTCTTCTTTGAGTATCCGTAGGGTACAAACAATAAATGTTAACAGTGAACCACATACCATCATGCTTTCTGGGTCGTCCCGTCGTCAGTGCATTTAATTTATTTTGGTGGAGAACAACAGCTGTAAAATTTTTGCACTGTCACATGGCTGGAGGATTATATCGGCCTTGAAGTTAGCGCAACAGAAAGAGCAACTGTATTGGACTTTGGAGTTCCTGCTTATATGAATAAGTACAGTGGCATATGGATAGAATTTTGCCAGAGTATGCCATGCGAATGTCCTCCACTAAAACAATGAGAAAAGCAGTTCTTCTTCTCGTCTGTGTCCTAACCATTGTCAAACTCTTAGCGGACACAATTAGCCCGACTTGGGGTCCAAGTGAGTTATAAAAACTAATGCCGATAAAGCCGCTTGGAAAATTTAGATAGCGTAACTAGGGGACGTTATCTGAGTTGGAGCCTTATTTAAGATCGAGTTCATACTTCTCACTTTATTATAATTCCTTAAAAACAATTCCCGGTTGGTTGACAGTCCTCCAAGAATGAGTATACCTATTAGGAAAAGGCTTCTGTCATTTGTGTGGAAAAAGGCTCTCAATAGCTAAACAAAAATTTGTAGTGGTCCTCAAACATTTTGGTAGCTTACTTTTGTGCCAGAGTGTCAGACAGAGGGCTATGCTTTAAGAGTGCACAAAGGTTTATGACTACCCTTAAAATGTTAGTACATAACGCGAGTGGAAGGGATCAGGGAGGATATAGGGATAAGTACTGATGCACATTGTTTTTGAATTCCTGCAGACTGTAATGAGTGGAAAATACCGAGCGTGGTACAGCGTTCCACATTCGTGTGGGGCGGCTAATAAACTATATTCTTAACTGAACGACCGAAGCTGGGCTTGAGGGTGAACTGATGAGCATACCTGGCGAGACGAGTGTTACGGTGAAAGTGATAAGGGGGTGGTCTGCAGCTGGCTAATTCGCTAGAGCACTGCTTTTGGTAGAAGCTATAAAACATGGTTAGACAGGAGACGTTACGACTGTGGTGAAGAGAGTCAATTGATTTTGTAATATTTTTGTAACCTATGAGTTTTAACGCTCGATTTTGAATTCTATCAAGCAGGCTCAAGATGGTCTTTGGAGCGCGTGCCCATAAATGGGAGGCGAATGTACGCTTTATATATGGCAGCCAGGTCATATGTGATCATTCCAACCGAGGTTGTTATTGATACACATACCAAGTACTGAAAGTTTTTCGGCTTCAGCAATGCAATTGCCATTCATGGATGATGGTCGAGGGTATTCGTTTCGCTTTAGGGACAGAAGACAGCACTGAGTTTTAGAGGCATTTAATTCCTCTGTATTCATAGATAGTATGATAGATAGTATTCTGTTCGATCGGAGTTTAATGAGTTAATCATACGCTGCAGTTCCATTTCCACGGCCGAATATGAGGGACGTGAATTTGAAAATGAATGTGAAAAACTGAGAGAACTATCTTCAGCGAATGAGTGTATTGGATTAGACGTAGCAGACAGAAGATCGTTAATGAAAATTAAAAAGAGAGTCGGTGACAAAACGGAGCCCTGGGGAACACCAGCATTTATATGGTGGATATCAGATTTGTCACCATATTTCTTTGACATGCTCTGTAGCCTTAACGGCTTAATGGACTCCAGCTTGAGAGGCATTGTTAGATTCGTATAAACTGTAAAAGTTTTGTGCCGTCTGATATTTCTTAAACCTTTTTTTTCTCAAAACCTATTGAGTGGGATATCAAAATTAAAGGTTTCATAAATAGCTTTCACAAAAATTATTGGAATTTGTATGTTTACATGTAATTTGAAATGGAAAATGTTTGAAAATTTAAAAACAAATTCACCGTTGCAACACAAATTACATTTATGTGTGGAAAAGAGATATTACAATATTGTATTACTAATAATAAATTCGAACTTTATGTCGAACTAGCATAGGTATATGGCTGACAACGCTTATACATATCAGCCAGGGTAAGAAAAAGTGAAAGACATGTGCGCAACAATATTAATATCATAACCAGTAAAGGCGGTACAATTTAAGCTGGCTAAAACTCCCATTTAATATCAATGCATCTGGACATTTTGAGTTTTTATTTTCAAACTACTATTAACGAACCGTTTTTTTATTTACTTAAGTTTCACTATAAAAATCACGTGCGTTTGGGTTAATTTTATTTCCTATTGTTGTTCAGGTGATTCCTCTTTTTTAATTAAATCAAACTCGTGCCAAACAAGCACGGTAGCCTAAACGATAAGGCAGGGGAGCAGCCATGTGAGATTTTTTTCTACTATAAAAAAAGTTGATTCTTAGAATTCAACAGTGACTGCAGAGTAAAGTAAACCATGAAAACTGTTTCAGGAACATGCTTTCGACATCTCATTACAAGCAAAAACCTATGGCAAGTGACTACGTAATGAATCCATATCTAACGATGAAATCAAGACGGGAGACGTTCTCAGCATTGGAATTGGATCGGAGTTTTGTAACACCGTAGTATTGGAAATGCTATGGTCTAGTGAACGGTGCTATGTGTATAATTCGAATGTTTGAGTGGCTTGCTCTTCGCAAGAATGAGTTGGAAACAGAAAGTTACCACCAGCCGTATATGTTGAGTTTGTCGATCTCACAATCAAAAGTAATAAACCAAGAGTTGGTATACGGACCCAACCCTGTACAATTGATTCTGATGCGCCTCAGATACTCTTAGGTAACACAATTGATCGGGCGGTTTCGAACCTGGGCTCACATATATTTGCTCAAGGATATTTGTATGTATGTATGTAGCTCTAAGCCGAACGAAAACATAAGCTGGATTGATTATCAGTACTATTGATCCTAAAAAACTATAAAATCGGCCACATGAAAAAAAATTCTTTCAACGTTTACGGGAATTGATCCAATGAACTGATAACTTAAAGCCTTCAAGTTAACATAAGAAAAGGATTGAATTTTGTTGTGATTTCAATCTAAGAACATTATTTTGTTCCTTACCTTACTTTGGCGGTAATTTATTAACTTGCCTGCCATCGGCTGTTTGTGAACACTGTCATTTAAATTCAAAAAAAATTATTTGATTGTTCACTTTGTTCCTATCTTCTCAGTTCATTAATTTTGTTAATTTGAAAATTTTAACTTAACAATTTTCAGTCGGATTTTTGGTTTTTTTTTTCAATAATATTTTTAATACTATTATATTTTACTAGTTTTTATTAAAAACATAATATACATACAAAATCGTTCTTGGAAACTTACGAAGAGTCTGAGCGACAACAGAATGATAAAAAAGAAAGTCAGAACCGACGTTAAATTCTTTGCCAACAAAAATATCTACCAAAACTATAAGTATAAAATTATAATATGCAATTTATAAAAAAAAATGTTTGACACGATGAAAATGAGAAACGATTTGAAATTTCAATTGCACATACTGAGAAGGAAAACTGCGAAGCTGAAGCAGAATGGTTTCTGATTTTTAACCATGGACAAGATCTGAATCCATCGCTTTGATCCTGAAATGAAAGTAATCTTTCATCTGGTAAAAAACCTCACTTACACCAAAAAATTTTTTTAGTTACAAATTCGGTGCAGATACCCATTGCGTTCATGTTTTGTGGTGCCGATGGATTTTTTATGAACACCTAAAAAAGGTGGCCTCTTTCGTGGTCTCTAACTACTTAGTTCAAAGCAGAGGATTTCGAGGTGATATTAAGAATAAGAAGCAGGAAAAGCTTCGATTCGAGAAGCAGGCATCGATTTTCTCAAGCACTTACCCTATTCTGTACGTCTGACCCTCACTGACATCTCTGTTTCCTGCCCCGCATTTCGCACAATATTTACAACACTACAAAGATGTTTCTGCAATCGGATTACACACAAAATGTGAAAGTGCAAGAATGCAGGCGTGAAAATCCCTTTAAGAACAAAGCACTTCTGCTAAAGTTTCATAATCTATGTACGGGTTACCTGACTTGCGGGATTTATGTTCCAAGTATTCCTTGCAATGAAAACAGAAAGTTTTTTTCAAGCAGATTAGAATGGCTTTGTGGCGTTTAATCCTCTTGCACAATTTTCGACGCAATATTGCAAGAATTAAAAGTAAAGTTTTCCATTGAACAACATCCTTTTTTGAGCTCCATGTAACTGTGGTCGGTGGTTTTATATTCCTTTTAGTTGGCACGTGGGAATTTTCTAACATACTTTCCACTTCTAACAATGTAATCTCAGCAAATTTATGTTCAGTTGTATAATTCTGTAGTCCTGTATGAAGCCTTTTGAATGTATTTTTTGCTTTCAATTTTCAGTATTTTGTAATTTATAAAAACTTTCGAAACGATTTGTATCCTGCTACTCTATGGCTTTGATAGAAATTCTATTACTGATTGCTGGTGATGAAAGCATACCCCTGGAATTATTATTGTTTTTTTTTTCGACATTCTACGAACAGAAACAATAAACATTATAACTTTGTTATGTCTGCAATGAATTTGACAAAAGGTCCATTCATATGCACAGTAATAATGAGATTCGGAAAGCCCTCATAGAAATTATTGATTTTGCAAACAGTTGGTGGGGATTTATTTTTCCATTCTTTGTTCGCAAAAACAACAGATCCGATTTCAATGAACCAATCTATTCAACTCGATTTCAGATTCATCGGTAGACATTTAAGCACCAAAACAATTGAAACTGCAGCTTTGTAATGAGTCAAGCTGAATTTTTCTTTATGTCAGATGTATACTCGTAAATGTTCTTAAGAGGCTTAAATTCATCTGCCAAGGAACATGGTAACCGGATAAGTATTGTTATAAATCTTTTTTTGGGAGTCTCTTTCCGCCCACATACTTTGTCATTATGAATCGTTTCTTTAATCAAAAAACGGACTTTGTTTGTTGACGTTGGATGGATCCAAGTAAATCGAACTCAAATATTAACATTATATAATTATATAAATGCGTGCCACTCAGGCTGCCGGGGTCGTACCGGGTTGGTTGTCTTTCGACACTCATGGATTTTAAAATTTTGTTACCGATGAGGTCCACTTTTAGGATGTCTGTTTTGTGGTCGCAATAAAAAAAATCAATCGAAAATATGTAGAAATTCAAAAACAAAAATCATCCTTTTTTTCGCATAGATTTTGTCCAGATCTTGATTTTTGTCCAAAAACTTTATACCTCAAATGACCAACTGATGTTCAAATACAAAATCAAAAATCATCCTTTTTGTTACAAAATTTTCGTTGTACAGGCCATGATTTCGGACCTATTTTTTCCATAATCTTTTTCCCCAAATGACCTGCTGGAGTTTAGTAAATCGCTTTTTGACTTGTTTTGGGTCAAAATTTAAACAATGCGACTGTATGATGTATTGATACTTTCTTTTACTTTTTTTCTCTTATGGCAAGCGGATTTCTGTTCTGTTTTTTCTTTAGCTTGTTAAAATATAAGCAGGTTTTTAAGAATTCATAAAATTAAAAAACCTTTAAAAAATGAAGAGGTTTCAATCGTTCGTTTCGTTTGTTTCAAATCATACTTGCGTCGGAATAATTGTGCCATTGACTGTATATGCAAATCTGTTTAAATTTCAGTGTTTATTTATCAAAATTTGTATTCAATAAATGAATTTTCTTGCAAAAATTGATTAAAGTTTTTATATCGATGAAAATGAAATACCATAAGTTGCCAAAGCATGGCGGAGGAATTTAATTTAATTTCAAGCACATTATGGAACTCACGTTTCATATTGGCATTGGAATAGCACTGGGACTAAGGAAAGTAAAGTTGGATTGCGTTATGGTAGTTGGACGTAATTTCAAAATCTAGAGGAGAAGAAAAATTTTTCATATATTTTTTCTTCTTCAAAAGTTCACTGTCAACTTATGCTTTGGAGTTCTTATGCTTAAAAGATGATTTGTTAATATACTAATAGATGGATGAATATGTAGATATCAGCATTTTGAAAGAAACTCACGTTTTTTGGCCGGATGTGACCAAGACAGCATAGTTGAGGGAGGCTTATATTTCAGACTATATTTATTACAGATCTTAGATTTCAAAGTTCAGCCTTCTCATAGTTCACCCACCAAGAAAGCTGGATTCATTTAAGATGCACAACATTTTTTCAGCTTTCTTTAAATTGTTATGTAGGTTCTTTTCGTGTATGTTTGTACATAGCTCAGCCTTAGGTCCATTCCGCTGACATCTTTACTAGTCGAGAGGCATGAATTTCATGTAATTTTTGAAGTGTCATAAAAAAAATGCAATTAATATTTTTAATATCCATTTTTATGAGTTATTTATTAACATAACAAGAGTACAGAAAAAAATAAAAAAAGTTGAAAATTTAAAAAAAAAAATCGCAGTTGATGAAGTGGGGGTCTCAAAAAATTGGCGCATAACCATGCCCACGATTTCAACCCATTTGGCAATCTGAAACCAAAAAAACAAGGTTATTAATGTAGAATAATGTCGCAATGTCCGGAACTACGGAAAAGTTGGAAAGTTTTTTTTCACAAAATGGCGACTCCCGGAAAAAAAAACAATTTTTGTACCACTTTGTTTTTACTGTTTCCAATTTTTTTTAAAACAAGTAAAGAAATTTGGGGATGAAGATTTCCAGACATATTTCAGTTAAATCGATCCAGGAGAACCTGAGAAATCGTGGATATTGTTTTGAAAAAGACAGTTTCGACAAAAACGCACGCTTTTAAAGTTACGCGTACAATTTTTCGCAGTCCTAGTCATGAAATGATATTGTAGACTTACATTTATTCAATCTGCCATTCCTGCTTCATACATCGGACCTTCCTCGACTCGAAAAAAATATTTTCCGTGTTTCTCTCATCATATCGAGCAGTTCTGGCCTCCTATTATGCGTTTGATGCTCCTATGTGGGAGCGGTCAATCCGGGTGTTGTCTCGTTTCACAGCAAATGAATGAGCTTCTAGGGCAATTTTCATTCCCATTATCTCCAAAAATAATTTGAATATTGAAAAATCCCCTTGTAGATATATTCTTGAATAGTTTAACTTTGAATATATGAAAAAAAATTGATTTTTTAACTGCTAGACTAGAATACCCACTTAAAGCTTTTCCTTAACCTTGTTACTGTTTGGGTTCAACGTTTCATGGGTCCTCAGATTTTTAAAATAAGTAAGATTTTTAAAACGAGTAAGTGTTTTATCGTCGCCGTTAAATTACTACAAAGTGGACAAGGATCAGTTTCAGCTAGTCTTATAATATCGAATGCATATAATATCACATCGAAAGAGCATACAGCTTCTTAAAAATTGGGTCAGAGGACTTGTGTCGCAGGTATGTTTCGGGTATCTTAAATATAAGTTGGACCATTTATCGATTTCAAAAAATTCACGGAAGTTCAGTATAGTCCTTGCGAGTAACTAAATAAGGGGATCTACGCTTGGATTACGGAGAAAGTGATAAAGTGTGCGCATGAGCCAGTGAATCGCAACGCGACAAATATTTTAGCAACTGAACGTTCCACCATTCTGAGGATCATTCGCTGAAGAACTTAATCCAAATGAAAAAATTGGGATCCAATAAAAGGATTTCTGGCGAACCAGAACAAGTCTTTTAAAAAAGAAAAAGTGGCGTGAAGCTTACGTTTGAGCTGAAAATAGGGAAAATGGAATTTAGAAGCTCCGGTAAGTATTAAATGAATTTTAAATGAAAAAAGGAGTAGCAGGAACTCCTATTTGGAGTGTGAAATTTTATTTACAAAATCGGTCGAATGTGGTCTGATCCTACTGGAAAAACCCTGCATCTGCTACCTTACCGCCTGATGGCGCGGAAAAAGAGCAATTCAGTTTTTTTCGGTCAACATGTATTTGATTTAGTGTCTGTTGGAGCAATGCGGCATCTCTATATGAGCTTTATAAAATTGGGCGTATGTGTAACATTGATGACTTAAACAGGGAACACATTACAAGGTTCAGCCTGCCAATTTCAATATGAATACAATTAGTGCAGACAACAAATTCAAAACATTGAGCTATTTCAAACTACAATAAATAATTTAAAAGAATTGTTGTATTGTATTTCTTCAGCTTTGTTACACTTCACCGAACCATTTAAAAGTGAAAAAGGCTCCAAAAGAAATCACCGATCGGTTGACATCGCTTGTCTAAATGTTCTCGTTTCGATAGGATTGTGGAGAGCCTCGCAAGCAAATGGTTTTGAAATATTTTTCATAGAAAATAAATGGAGTAACATTGAAACATCCGAAAACCGTGTTGAAGGGGAAAAGCGTAAGTCCTATCATTACGGATATTGTTCGCATGCAGTTGGCTGAACTTCGGTACGAATTATTGCGTCCATATTTTGATAGCAGGGAGGTTTTCCTTCACAGATGAGCAGACATGGAAAACCAAAAAGAATTTGGGTTGCGAGAAAATAATGTTTGGTATTCGCATCAAGTTCATAGCAGATCCGGTTTCAGACACTTTATTCCAATGGGGAATGTATTAATTGAGTTGTTTTTGGTCGAGAAGACGTCTGTCTCATTTAACATGAAATAAAATGGGGGTTAAAAAAAACATTGCTTGAAAGAGAAATAAAACCCTCATTAAAGGAGTAGATAAACAGTCGATAATGGATAGAATTACATTTTGGACAAGCACTTCGAACCGTTTTTAATGAAACCTGATTGTTTATTGACAAGACATAATTTTTGTTTATCCTTTTATAAGGTTTATCTTTATTGGAGCTCAGCTAACTTAGCAATGCCGATAAACTTATTCAATTGGAAACATGGATGTTTATCACTCTTCTTTTCTCCAATTTTTACAATTAGACCTTTTTAATTATATGCACGTATTGAAGGGAGAAAAAAGGAGGTACAAATGCACGCTGTTTTTGAACTTCACTTAATTGAGGTTAAGGGTTAACTGATGAGCATTTTTGGCGACGCGAGTATTGCGGTAGAATTGATGAGGGTAAGTTATCTTAGGTGTAAGAATGAGATAATCTTTGGATCTTGGGCCGAGAGGTCTCTGTAGCATGTGTCCTGAAATGTGCATCATACTGAAGAATGAGGCAAATGTAGGCTTTATAAAAAAAAATAGTCAGATTAAACAAAGTATTTCTTACCCCGGAAAGTTCTTCGATTTGAATGATTCATGAATAATGACTGCAACTTTATATTTCACTTGAGTGACACAGCAAAGTACCTTGAAGGTATCTAATTCCACTCAGTTCTTCGTGCCTCATGAAGATATGCTGTTGTTACCGAAAGTTTATGAGTTCAACGTACGTAGCGATTCAATTTCCACTGCTGAAGATGTGGAACGTGAATACGAGAACGAATATTGACAGCTGATGGCTCGCCCGAACCGAAATAGTGAGACGTATAAATTGTAGCAGACACTTAACCATTTATAGAAATCAAAACGAGAATCGGAGACAAGTCGGAGCCCTGTGTCACGCCATCTGTATGATGAATTAAAGTTCCACGGCAATTCAAAACCAACGTGCAGTGGTACCTCCAATCTTGCCGCCTATTTTTTTCTACCTGTCATCTATATAAAATAAAAAAGGTAAGGGAAAAAATCTCATTGACAACACGATAAATAATGCATTTTCATTTTGCAATATGAGTTTCAATACAAACGCGGAACAACTCTTCTCTAATGCGTCAATGTAAGAATCCCAATTCTGAACAATTTACACAGCCATAAAACTGCGATAAGCCCGTATACAAAGTTGTCAAAGTCTAAAGTTCCACTTGGATAGCAACAACACAAAACAAGCAATTATCCCCTTCTACGAAAATCAAACATGATTAGATTAATCCTCTCGAGGAAGCGTAAATCGTCCGTTAAACGAATTCTAGTGGCCAACATTTTCCGAAACTCTATCTCTCCAGTATCGAAATTGATAAACTTTCAAGCAAAACTTCTTCCATGGAGTTCCAAATTAAAAGAAAGTTTTCCTTGCCGGATGAGGGTGTCACCGGATACGGTTCCTTTGAGTTTTGATATTTCACTATTTAAGGACAAAGTTCTTACTTCTTTTTTCAGCATGAAGACAACATCCTTTAGAAAAGATAACAAAAATAGGTTAAAGTGTGATTGAAAATAGGAGGACAATGCGAAGCTAAAGAGGGAATCCAGCATAAATGTAGTCTCAGATGGTGTAGAAAAAAAAATTAAATATTGCAGTTCGCTGAAAGATTTTATTTACGAAGGAAAGGGAGTTCCAGTTCATTTCCCTGAATGCACTGAAACGTGCTTAAAAATGTAAGGTTTGTGAAATCTTAATGGAAAGTTTCTTGAGATGCAAAGTGGGAAAAAGAAGACACAGTTGAAGTTAAATTCGCATAACTTTCATTGAGAAGGATTTGTGGGGTTAAAATTTTAATCTTCTGGATATTGAATAAATTTTTCGGAATGCATTACTTGCAGGCCAAAATTTTAAAGCGTCATCATAGATGAGCTATAGTAATACAAAAATTTTGCTCGCAGTCAAGGAATAATTCCTTCCCTTTAATTTGTTTACGAACAGAGCGAGCAGGGAGCAACAATAATTGAAAGATTGTATAGTTGTGGAATTCAGGTTTACCTTTTTCCAATTGCTTCGTGGGTTTTTCTTAGACTGCGTTCTCATTCAGCAAAGCCGATTATTTCAATTTCTCATAGCATTTTTTGACAGCACGAATTTTGTTGCCCAGCATGACAAATCGGTGGAATAATCACCAAAGCACAACACAAACTTAGTCAAACCCTTTAATTGATATTATTGAATGGCAGACGTTTAATCATCTACGCCAACTTACCACTTTTTGACCGTGAAAAATATTGTCGAACTGTCCCTGAAACTTTTTCGTAGCCAACATTTACCTAGTGGCTTCTAGCCCGGAACGCAGGCTCTTCGAAAGAGTCACCTAAGCACAGCGAATAGAAAATATATTTTCGCAGCATTTCCAGCAGGTGCAGCTGTTTAAAGGAGGGGAGAACCCACATCCAATCTATACAGAACCCATCCTCCCTCCCAGTTTTGAAGAGGTTGGCTCAGCTATGAAAAAGCTGAAGAATAACAAGGCCGCCGGCTCTGATGGCCTACTAAAGGAGCTTTTCAAGAATCATGGCGAAACTTTGGTAGGGTGCATGCACGAAATATTCAGCCAAGTTTGGAATAATGAAGCCGTGCCCGATAATTGGATTTTCAGCTTTATATGCCCCATATTCAATAAAGGCTATCCCATGTCTTGTCAGAACTATTGAGACATGTCCCTGCTTAATGCCGCTTATAAGATCCTATCCAACATATTGTGTGAACGTCTAAAGCCATTCCGCAGAACACTAACGTGGCTTTTGGCCCACCAGATCGACGAGGGACCAAATATTCACTCTAAGGCAAATCATGGAAAAGACTAACGAATTTCACCATCTCTTGCTCACCATCTCTTTATCGACTTCAAAGCCGTTTATGATACGATGATCTACAAGGCTATGGCCGAATTCATAATATCGGTAAAACTGATCCACCTGTGCCGCGTGCCGAAATTTGAAAAGAGTTCCTCCGAACTGTTCCAAACATGCGGCGGATTTCGGCAAGGAGATGCGCTATCATGTGACTTCTTCCATCTCGTATTCGAACAGAAAGTGCGCAGGGCGAATGAAAACACGGAAGGCACTATCTTCAACTAATCTGTCCAGCTGATGGGATATGCAGCTCCCAAGCGTAGTAAACGAGGACAAAACCAAGTACGTGTTGTCAACAAGCAAAGAAACATCTGTCGACGGCATAGGACAAAACGTCACTATTGGCAACAGTGATTTCGACGTAGTTTAGGAGTTTACCTACCTCGGATTAAATATAAACTCCACGAATGACAGCTAAGTAGAGAATTTTCGAGAGAAAAATTCTTCGTCCAGTATGCGAGAAGGTCGAATGGAGGCGAAGATATAACCACGAACTCTATGAGCTGTATCAAGATGTGGATTAAGTCGAACTCGGTCTCATCGAGCGAATGAACAATAATGCTCCGGCAAAGAGGATGTTCCAATCACAGCCAGTTCAAAAAGATAAGGAAGTTAGAACCTCCATTTTAAGGATCAAGCGATCACCCTAAAGTCAAATGCGTGTGCATTTCCATACTACATTTTTTGAGAATTAGTGGATATGGATAAAAGTATCGTTAGATAAGAGTAGTATGACGATTGCGAAAAAATTAATGAGAGTATGCGGATTCATATCACAAAAGAAAGCACTCAGACGTCGCATTCTGACAAGAAATTTTAAAAAGGTAAGACTTAAGGCGATACTTTAACGATTTTGCTTTGGGTTTTTGTTCTGAACTTACGGCTATAATTATTCTCTTTTGTTAAGACAAGCTGTACCTTCATTTCAGACAAATACATACTATACTATACTAGTATATCATTGTAGAGAACATCAACTTCCACAAGATATGAAAGACTCAATAATATGATGTCACAACGAAAAAAGAAGCAGCCGGGAAATCGCAAAGATTATGTCCAAGAGATAGTTTAAAATAAATGAATTTATTGGTACAATGGAAAATAAGGCCCGAAGTGGACGTCCATGTGAGTTCAATCCATAAAAAGTAGGTATCGAGCGAAACTGGTAAGGAATGCAACCCTTAGTACTAAACAGCGTTGGTTATCACGGTGAAGCTATCCGAAAAAAGTCATAAATGTTAATAGAAAAAAACCGGCTTAGTGCGAGTCGGAATCACGCACCGAGGGTTCCGTACAAACAAAATTAAATTAACTAAAAGTTCACCCAACTCGACAGTCGAGTCATAGTTATACTATTTTTAAAGACAAAGGTCTCTTTATCGTTTCAGTTATCCTTTATTTCATATTAACACATACCATTGATTTAATAATACAATTGAAATACCTTCACTAGCCTTGCAGCAGCCTTGCAAAATAAAATATTATAGGAACAATACAAGCAAGCTATCTGATAATATGTTTGACAACATTATATTGTGTTTGAAAATATTATGTTTGAAAAATGTTGTCCCCTCCGGTAAATAAAATTATGTTTTAATCACAATTTAAATTTGGGTTTTGATTTCCATGCGAGTGTTGAAAATATGCAGAAATTTGCGGCATAAACGTCTTTATTTTTTGATTGTGCTGGCTTAGAAATTTGATCTTTTCTTCACTTTGATATATATTCCAGCTGGATACCTCCACGCGTTCCTGAGGAAAAGGGTCTTGACAGGCAGACGAACGGACAACAACGTGAAACTTTAAGGATTCCTTTTTTTCCTTTCCTAAAAAGACTGGAATTTGCAAAAAAAAAAAAATCATCATCAAAGATTCAACGTTCTGGAATACTGTCTTTTCACGGATGAAAGCAAACTTAATATTCATGGCTAGGATGAACGCGGTCAAGTTTGAAGAAAACCAAATGAGGAGCTAGATCCGAAAATGGGGATGAATGGAGGCTTCTGGTGTGAGCAGTTTAGTTTTAATTTACCATTAATGGATCGATGCAGGTACCTTAACATTCTTAACAGCTACCTGCATAAGAGTTCCAAAAATTTAGGCTTAGAAGGGTCATTTATTTTCCAACACGATAATGACCCTAAATATACTTTGCTCGTAGTTTAAGAATTGTTGCAGTTCAGCGTTCGAAAACAGCTCAGAGCACCGCCCAGTCACAAGACGTGAATTCTATCGAGCAACATCTGGAGCAGAAAATTAGAAAGCTTGATTGATTGGTCAAAAAATAGCTCAAATGTGCCTTGCGGAAGAATGGTTAAAAATTTATGCAGATGTTATAAAAGCCCAATGATTCTCCACAAAATATTAATTATGTTATGTTTCGGTGAAACTTTTCTGAGTACTAACTTTTCTGACGTGATTTTCTAACTTGTTTTTACTAAAGTTGAATTGCCTCAGTAAAGTAGAGGCTGTGTACTTACTTTTGTAATAAACTGTAGTTTGATCATTAGAATTGTTTCATTGTGGTTTTATGTAAAGATGTAAATGAGTAGCTTTTGAACTTCGTATCTTTTATAGCTGACCTTTGTTTTGTCATTTCAGTTGCTGCTTCAATCCCTTTGACATTTATTTGTGCAGAAACTCAGCATATCACGTATTGGCCGAGGTTGTAAGGGGCGTTTTGACATTTAACCAGCTATTCCCGTACCAGCCTGCGTGTTTGTACTATTAAATGATTTAAGTGGAAGTATTGTCCTACATAATTCAATAATTGAGTAGCTGCTTCTTATTTTGTACCGTGCAATGCCCACAGTCATTCAGAGATCAGGTAGCTTGTTTTTGAACTTTAGTGAGTCTACAAAAATTCCATAGGAGATGATTATAAGTCTGCCTGCATCTTAAGAAAGTTAAACTTTGTTCTTCATCAAACTAAATAAATGTGTACTTCATTATAAGTTTCTTTTTGTACCAAAATAGTGCTTCGCAAAAAACCAAAAACTCATGTTCGCTGAGTTCTTCTATTTCCTATTGCGAAATGCGGTAATCCGATCAAAGGACAATATCCTGTGACATGTTTTTTTGAAACTTTTCACCACAACACATCAACATGAACGAAAACCCTCTATACTCGTAATCAACTGCAGAAACACTGGCTGCTTTATTTTTGGGGGGGAACTGCCTTCGTCGTAATCAGATTTACAACAAGCGAACGGAAATATGATTACCACCACGGGTGGCGCATTCTGTGGAAGCCGCAAACGAGCCCACATACAAAGTTTCGTCTTTGTTGTGTTTACAGCAAGCGTGAGTGCTATTCTGCGGTGGGCGTCATTTTTTTCCTTGAATGGACTTTTCCAACAAACCCCAAAAACATTACTCGGGATTATTTTGTGCAAAGTTGGCAAATGCTTTCATTTAGCATTTATTTTTTTGTTTGGGGTTCTGTACTCGCTCAGTGCAGAGATTATTTTTTGTGTTTCGAAAAAGAAAAATTGAAAATTTCATTTCACCCTCAACAATGCGCGTCAAGGATGATCATTTGTTTGAAAGGATTTTGGAGTTTTGTTTTTGTTTGTTTGTTTGTTTTTTTTTGCTACTTTTTCTTCCGTGATGGAATAATTGAAAAAGATAGGATAATCCTTGACTTTCAGTCTCGAGTTCCATCAAGGATGCATTGGAGAGAATGGCGAGAATCAAATTACAATACAAACAGAGCTTAGGGCCTAATGACTTAGGCATTGTTGACATGAAATGATTTTCATGGGAATTTCCGTCTGTTTACAAAATAATGCTTTCAAAGTAGCTTCCAGGGGGATTTATCTATCAAATATGTTAACAGATATTCAAATTCGTAAATTAATTAAGCAACTTGATACAAGGTTTGTTTAACAATATTATTGGAAAAGTAAAGAGAATGTGGAAGTGAGACGAGAAGATGTGTTTTTTTTTTTATTGTTATGAGCTCTTGATGAATCTGAATACAGTCAAACGGACCTTGAATGATTGGTCAGTTGAAGTTTTGATAGCACATAAATTTGGTTTAGGACATAAGGGACCCTAAAAAGTAATCAGATTGAAATAAAATGATTGAAGTTTAAGTTAAATTGTAAAAGGTCTTGCTCATCTTTATGCCTTCAAGAACCTTTTAATAGTTGCAAAATTCAGAATTTATCTAACTTGTTCTTTACTTGGGAGGAATAGAAAGAGATTTTCTGGCAGAGGCTATGGGAAAATATTTTTGGAGGTTAAGGAGGTTGTCCGAATTATTCAAATTCGAGACACGATATTTCAAATAAAACTTTCTACATAAAATTAATACATTTCAATTTGAATGAATTTGTGGAAGTCAGGTAATATTTCAGAAGGGAATTAAAAAAGATTCATAATTAAAAATATAAATAAATAAACTAACCACATAAACAAATTAATATTTATATAATCCGTTCATAAGGTTCAAAAAATCCTTGCTCGTGTTTAAAAAAAAAAAATGAAAGAAACCACGAGTTGAAAATTTAAAAAATCGCAAGGCAATTGTCAAATCGCAAACTTTGGAACACAATAGACCTTCAAAACGAATGATATAAAGGATTCTGTTTGAATGCAGAGAGAAAGGCGTAAATTAACCTCCCAAGAGCTAATAGTCTCAGCAGCTAGGCTATTTTATTTTTTTATTACTAAAAACATATAAAATAAATTGGTGGCACAACATCTCCGTTGAGAGCCAGGGCCATGCTTCACCATTTGTGTGTACGTCTTACATTTTTCGCAAAGGGTGGGAGTTGGACCTACAGTTTATTGCCGACTCTGAACGGCCCTAGAATCTTTTTCTTGACAGATTATATTCATCGGAGTGATTGTCAGTCTCTCGCGAGAGGTGGAGTCGTGAGAAATGTCAGATGCTCCTACCTAGATTTGAACCCGGGTCTCCACGCTCAGGAGCAGATGCACTCATTTCATTTCATTTTAAAGCTTTTTATTTTTTAATTCATTTTCCTTAAGTGCTAGATAAAGACGCTTAAAACTAGCTTAATTAACTTAACTATGTATATACTAACTTACAGGCCCTATACGGGCGCTCTATGCTTAACCTAACAATTTAATCTGTCTTTCGACTTACTGGAGCAGAAGCACTTACAACTACCTTCTAATTTTTACAACTTGTTTATAAATGAAAATGATCACCCGGTAAGAGCGTGCCACACTGAAGTTGTTGACATATATTGGTACAATTACATTGCAAACTACTGCGAGAAAGTGCTCAGAACGATCTGAAACTAAACTTATAAAATACTTCTATTTACCGGAGTCTATGAGGGTAATGTCATCGAAGATGCGATAGATTGAATACCAATAGGATCATGCCAAATAAGGAGAGGCCACAAAATTCTATATGGTTATGGGCAAAGGAATGCAGCTGAAATATGAATGAGAAGCTGAGTTGTTGTTATTTTCGAACTTGGTAAAATAAGGACCAAATGGAGTTCAAATCTTGCCAGCTGCCGAAAAGTTTGGCAATAATCCTAGAGAGAGTATTGCATCAAAGCATAGAATAAGCAAAAGATTTGTCCTTCTTTTTGCAAGATCCTCGAAAATTCTACTCGCTTCCGTCGCATTACTGCTTGTAAAGGTGCGTGACCTGTACTCATTTTACTATGTGTTGATAAACAAGCCACAAATATTTTCTTATCTTCCCATATTTGGAAGTTCGTGTGATCAGTCCGATTTTCGGAATTGAATCATTTCACATAGCTCCACGTTTCGAGGTCCCGGGAATCGGATTCCATTGATTTCAGAACGTTAACCTGGAGAATCCGTATTGATTGAATTTGATTTGGCGGTTTTCATTTTATATCAAAAAACTTGTTTTATGAAAATCATATTAGTTTACTTATGAAAAAAGTGCACAGTCAAGTTTACTTGCAATTTTCAATTGTCTTATAAGATATAAACATATATATAAATATACACTACCGTTCATAAGTTTTCGGGCAATACATTCTGTCAGAGAAATTCGTATACAATTCTTTGTTTTTTTTTATTTTTTTGTCAAAATATAATAAAGCGTTTTCTAAGCTTAATGTTTACGTAAAGGCCAGGATACTAAAAAAAATTCAGACTCTTTGTCGTCAAAAAAAATCTGCCCATGACTGTAAAAAATTGACCGCCAATCGAGACTTTATATCAATCAACTTCCTGATGTTTTTAAGGGTTCCATACCTCGAAAGGAAAAAACGGAACCCTTATGGGATCACTTTGTTGTCCGTCCGTCCATTTGTCTGTCAATACCCTTTTCCTCCGGAACGCGTGGACGTATCCAGCTGGAATTTACAACAAATACTCAAGTCAAGGAAAAATCAAACTTCTATGTCAATGCAATCAAAAGAAACAGCAATGTAAGCCGCTTATTTTCAAACTCGCAACTACTCGCAAGGGAATCAAAACCGACCCTCGCAACTCGCAAGGGTACTTCCGACCTAGAATCATGAAATTTGGCATGAATATATCTCATATCTATACCCATAGGTTCGTACAGAACCCTCACAATTTTATATCGCACAAAGTTTATATCCCGATTTTGGGCACTATTTTTGGAACTTTTTTCAAGTTCGTGTATGGTGTCTGTATCACTGATGCAGCAGAAACATCATAAGACCATACCGAACCAACTCTCCTGCTTGACTGTTTGAGCTATGGAGCATTTTTATTGTGGCAAGACTCCGAATTTCAACTCATATGTGCAGTTGTTTACACAGTCTTATATCCCCTAAACAGTCTCATATCCCATAAACCTTGTAATACAGGTTTTCGTATAACTTCTGCACCGTGAAGGCCCTCTAAGTGTATTATTTTGTCGTTGAACCAAATATGCGAAAAGATGCAGAGTTGAGCGTGCGGATGACTTTTGATCACTTGTAATTTTTTTTTTCAAAAGATTAGCGTGGCAGGACCTATACAATTCTGTAAACAATAACGGACTAGATTTGATCCCCTTGAAGATCAAACTGTCACTGGGCTAAGTGTTGTTACACCATCTTGAATTTGGATTTTTTTAGTTAATTCTTCTATACATAAGGCAAACGAGTGGTGAAAAATATGGTCCAATACTTCTTTCAGTCTTTCGGGAGAGTCTGAGATAAATTGACACTGCAATTCTTTATAGATGTAAATCATGCAAACAAAAAACTAGCAAGAATTGTTCAAAAAACTAAATATTCAGTTTTTAGAGATCACCATTCTGAGCGGAAATTACTTAAAATCACATGCAAAATCGAACGGCAGGAAAATGTCAAAATGTCATAACAATAAAAGTGAAGATGAAGTGAATCGATTTAGCAATTAAGTCAAAACAGGATCCAAGTGCAAGAGGTAAAGGATAAAATGGCATTCTTATAAGCAGACAATGTACTTGAGCCTTTAATGTTAAATTTTCTAAAAAAAAAACATAGACTAAGTTATGACTCTAATTAATGGCCACACGTATGCACGACAAAGTAACCACAGTGCACTTTGTCATTCAAAATGTGCCCCGAAAATGGATACCATATAAAATGACATCTGCAGAAGCTGCGCTAATAAATATGATATAATGTGTCACATTGTAAGTGAACATTTGAGATCGAGATATTCTCTGTAAGATTCCCATCCTTATGGAATATCCAAAAAAAAATTCAAAGATCAAACGCGTAAAAGAAGAGAACTGCAAAAACTTATGTTTAACGGGTATTGGAAAAATTTAAAAAACTGGTCGTTTTCATGTCATGTCAATGGTTAAGTTATTGTAGTGTACCTACATATCGTCTTACACCTTACGTAGGAATGGCAATGACGGGACACGACATAAACGATCACTAACCCAAATGCGATGGCGCCACACAAAACACATATCAGATAACTTATGACCCTCGACAGCGCATTGCACTAAGGCATATTGATTCGTTTTCTTAATAAAAATCTGATCCGCAGTACAAGAGCCGCTCGTTGGTCATCACCCCCAATTGCCAGATGTTCAATGCGATCGTTTGAGGATGTAATAGGACTCAGTCAACAATAGCGCAAGTCCATACATCGCCTTATATAGTATCCACGACTTCTTATTTCAAAATAAGAAGCTTCAGAGTCTTGAAGAGTTCTCAGAATTTCTTCAGCTACTTCCTAAAATAGGCATCCACCGTTGTCCTCTGGGAAATTGTATTCACTTTTATCATAAAAAAAAATAATTGAGGGAAAATCTTAAAATGAACGCACTTTCTTGCATTTAATGTCAAATTTGAAGTTTGTTGGTACATCAACTTCTTTATTCTCAGCATAAATGGAAGTTATGGCGGATCATAATGAAGAAATAATTAAAATGTGCCATAATCGTTCACTGCTTAGCTTATGTCCCTGATCGTAACATACAGCCTGTAATTAAAACATTTTGAATGAAATGAAAACGACTCAAATTCGAAAGCAGCGGTTGCTTTTTGTCACCTCATTTCTCACGCTAAATGTCTTTCACATTTTATGAGAGAATTTCTCAAGCAACCTGTCAACAGAGTCCTTAAATATTCACAAGCCAACACTTTTAACCACCAAAATAAACATTTCACCAAAAAATGCATCCCATTTTGCTGTTAGATTTTATTATCCTTTCATTCTAACCGAACAGAAATGTACATATCTTGCAACGCAGAAAAAAAAGGCTCCGCTGCAAAATGGGATTTCCTCACCGACATTTATGCAAATTGAAAGTAATGACTTTGGATTTATTACACGCCCAACGTGCTCCTCACCACAGGACCCCAAACGTAAGCAGCACGATACATAAAATCTTCGTAAATTGACTTTCACGAAGCATGTGTGAGGTTGATATACGGGTACAAGTAGCGCATGATGATGATGGCCCCTTTGGTTGTAAAATTGTTCCATCTTCGTTCGGCTCACGTTCCATCGATACTCATTCCGACTTGACACCATTTATCGCATGCGAATATAAATCTGTATGATTCTTTATTCAATTATCGTTAAAATAAATTCGATATAAAATGAAAATTGGGACGGGTTGATCTGAAGGACCTCATAAGAGTGCACTCAAGTGGAGGCGTGACAAGTGTTTGTTTAAGTTGCAGTTGAATGACAAGGAGCAATTAATTTAAAAGGGAACTGTGATGGGCATAGTGGTGGGGGAAATTGCTCGAAAAATGTATTCGTCAGTCTTGTACATTTTAGTTTATAGGCAATTTTATCCGCAAGGATATAGATAATTTAACGAGACTTTCTTCATTGATATACACCTACCAATAACTTGTGCCTGTAGCTCCTGTTATATATACTGAAGCGTAATCGGGAAAGACGATTCCAGCAGCTCGTCAACGATAACCGTGACTGATAAAAAGCTTTAGAACTGCAGAGCTGCAGGTTCGGGTAGTCTGCAAGGTAAAATTTTACAATATGATTGATATGAATTATAAGGGAGATTCAACCTGCTCGTTTTGCGTCAGATTTTGACCAACGGACTCGCTGCGTACGAAGGTTCCGTACAAATTTGTAGGACGAATACGTTAATAGGTCTTGTATCACGAAAATGTTGTCTAGAAGAGTTTTCCGCCTTTTGTTTGTATGAAGTACCCTTAAGGTTTAGGTTCCGTTTACGAGTATCAAATTATTATTAAGACAGCCATATCTTTTAATAGAATCGATTTGGAAGCTTGATTTTTTAAACAATTTCAAGGGACCATAGTCGTAAGTATTAATTTTACTTGATACATCTACGCGTTCCTGAGAAAAAGGGAGGTGATAGACAGACAGACAATAAAGTGATGAATGATGATTCGATCAGTTTTCGCTTGTGAGGAACGGAACCTTTAATAAGTTCTGTGTCTTGCAATTACTATGAAGGCTTTTTGTTCTTGTGGCTGCCCGTGACTTATTGTTGAGTTCGTCTGCTACTGAGCGTGAGGACCATTTTTTCACGGCCTCCACTTTCGCAAGTTCGAATTCGACATTATAGGTCCAGCCGCCGGCAATTGCGAAAAATGCAAGAAAGAGCTGTTGCACAAACAATTTATTTATTATTTTATCCCATTTTTAGTGATGCTAATAAAATCATGTCCAATGCAACTACAATAACTAACGTTTGGTTTAACACTAATGTTAATGGCCTACGGTCAGGTGAAACAAACAAGCGGTACTCGCCACATGTTAATCGACCTTAAAACAATATTCATCGCGATAATCTACCGACTTACGAAGCAACCAGGAACTCAGTAAAACTGACTCGGTCATATCGCAAAGTGCTGGGAAATATGCGATGTACTACGAAGTTTGGAAAGAAAGCCACCACATTTTTCAAGACCTACACCAAATATTCTCAAGAGTAGATCCGCTCTCATGCTGGGTGTTCTTATGAATGGCAAAACTTTTCTTAAGCTTGAGATATTTACATCATCGCTCGTACCGTCATTGAATTTTCCACGGCAATTGAATAAGAGACCAGAAGGTCTTCAAACACATGATGATAAACCAAAATGTAGGCGAACCATCTCTTGACTTCTTTTCAAAAAGCCTTTAAAAAAGTGTGAGCTCTCGGTTGACCTACAAAATATCAAATCGTACAAATTACCGTCTTGGCTTATTTGGCAGTAGACAATTTTCAATATACGTATTTTCAATCGTTTAGGCCCTATTTCACGGGTAGCATGAACAAATTGTGAATCGTCTGATGATTGCTCTAACACCTCAGTGAAATTCTTCGTTGACTTCAACGTTCATTCCATTTTGGTCTGGGAAGATGAGCCAATAATGAAGCCAGTACAAAAACTACGCCAAATAGACGCATCGCCCTCTCTATGAAAACGTGTGAATTTGCCAAACTCCAAATACGCCAAATCTGATTGTTTTCATAGCCGCAAAGATGGAAATGCGACTAATCCGAATCTCGAATTACTCTTAAGGTCAAATAAAAAAAAAACGATAGCGTAGCGGGTACTCAATTAGCATTAATTCTCGAGTCAACTGCAAATTATCCTGGATTTTTAGCAGAGCTCTCCTCAGGCTACTGTAGATGGTAAGCAGTTGTTGTTATCTTCAATAATTTCCATAGAGCGCAGAGGACTTACATGTCCAAGGACCTTACAAAACATTAAGAACATTCGGACGAGAAATTGCCAACACACCCAGAGCTAAGCTGATAAGAATCATTTCAAATGCCGTAAATCGGCTTATTCTTGTAAAACAAACTCTAGACATGAATCTACAACGAAAAATGAATTTTTTTTATTTTTAAAATAAGTAGTGGCTATTATATTCTTTAAACAGATCTGATAAACAGATGTTTAGGAGGATCCCATGCCAACTTTTAATCGTTCTTGTTATGAAACCCCACGTAACGAATTTATAACAGAAGAGGATACACATTTTTTCCTGAACAGTTTACTTATCCAGGGGCATTGGTAATATTAAAAATATCTCAATTATCTCAAGAGCTTACCGAAAAAAGGGAATTATTTTTCTAACGTTTATAACAAACGCATGCCTTAAAGTTCAGTATTTTCCAAAGCCATGTAAATTGGCAAAGGTAGTAACCATACCCAAAGCTGGTAAGCTTGCCCATAAATTGAAAAGCTATAGGCCGATTAGTCTATTAAGTTCCCTAGGTAAAATTCATGAAAAGCTTATAAAAGAAAAGCTTGTAAAGTTTATTGATGAACTTAAGGTCTACCCAAATGAACAGTTTGGTTTGAGGAGCTACCATGGTACTTCGCATAAATGTGTTTCTAATCTTGTCGAATTCTTAAATAATTTAATTATTTATTACATAATGTTATTTTATATTTTTTTTTTAATATTTATTTTATTTTTTATATTTGTAAATTTATTTATTAATATATTTATTTATTTATTAATTTTTTTTTGTTATGTTGGATTTTCTTTTCGTATTTTTCCCAAAACTAAATCTATGTTAATTTAATATCCATCAATTATGTTAAAATTGTTTCTCAGTAGAAAAATTATATACTTAATCATACCTCTGTGTAAAAAAAATGTAAATTGTACGGCAACAACATTTCATTTGAAACGAATTAAAGCAACAAAACTTCAAACTGAAACTAGAGCCGTAAGTGAATTTTCTGCTTCTAAGACTGGTTCTGTCTTTCCATTTTATCTTATGTTTTTTTTTGCTTGGATATTGCTATAGTTATGACATTCCGATATTTGTTCAATCTCCTCGGATTCATATAGAGTATGTAGCATCAATCGAGATGTGCAAAGTCCTGCTAGCGAGCGAACAATGGGTGCAACTTGAAATCTTTTTGTTTTCGGCAAATAGTAGTTCTTGGCGAGCTTTTTCCAACCTAAGAGATCACAAATTTACTGCCTGAAATCAGTGAAGCCGTACTTGTTTTGAAAAATTGGATCAAGAAGAAGAGAAGGGGGCACTTCGAAAATTAAATGGCCTGCACCTTGCTCAAAAGAACCATTCGTAAAACAATGTCAATGAAGAGTCCGAAAACATATGTTTAGCACTGTATACTATTTACTAAATTACATGTATATTTTTAAAAGAACATTTAAAGACTGTAGGATAAAGGTCATCTGGATTCCAAAATGTTTTAATTTGAAATAATATTTGATATTAATAAACAACCGAACAAAATTCTATTAAAACCTTCGAAAGCGATTCGAATCGATCTGATAATTTGACCTGTTCTGAATATTTGCGAGACGAAACTATGGAATCCAAATCCGGGGATCACGATACGTTGAGATATGTCAAAATTTTGAATTCCGAAATTTTGAGTTCCGGAGTTAGTTAGAAAGTCTTTTTACCCCACATTATCTATTCAATTCTTTTAACGAACATTTGTTGAATATTTTCAAATTTTTTTACCAGCTACAATTAGACGATATCAATTTCTTGGTCCATATCAATTACTTGTAACCGTCTGCACTCCTTCTGAGATTTGATGAAAAACCCTTCTCCTCCAAAATCGAGTCTGTTTTCAGAACCATTTTGACCTCACCAATTGGATAGAAGGTTCCCTCTTGTATTGGGTAAATGATTTTTCCAATTTCTATGTTTGTCGTTTATATCTTCAGCTATGAGGATAAAATTATCCGTCAAGTAACTTGGGACTTTGGGTTCTTACGATTCCATTCTTCATCTTTAGATATTCGTTTGCTGTTAATATCATTACAGTTGAAAAGAAATATTATTTTCGAAGTTTCCAGCATTATATAAGAAGAAGCTTCACATGCTTCATAGTACAACTGTTTTTTTCAAAATTCCCTGGCCCTCCGGATCTTTTTAACCGCATTTCTGTTTACAATCATGAAATCGAATTTACTCTGTGCGGTTTCTGTTCGATTGTCGATGATGGTCTTTAAATAGCATCAGCAAAATCGCGGAGGCATGCACGCGAAAACTGTTTCCGTCAATCAAGGCAATCAACTTCATATTCGCCAGTAATTTCATTTAAAGTATTGCTATGTAGCCAGTGCATCATTATAATGGCGACCAGCTGGTCAATTAACTTGTCAATATTTTAACATGCGTTCCACAACACCTCACAGCTGGAGCGTGCCACACAAAACACATCAGGTGCGTCCGGCATCCGATTGAAACGTACGTAATTTGTGGCAGGGAAGTTCAATTGAGTGTTCCGAGATCAATTGTAACAAACAATGCATCAAGAAGCCGCAAGGCAAAATTCGTGGCCCTCACAAATCGAATTATTTCGTGGTTTCAGTTGGTTGTTCGGATTTGTGAACTAGGACCTCGACATACTGATGTGTTCATATAAATGGGCTTAGTTTGAAGGATTTGCGGTGTAATTATGAGCCGAACATGTCATTGCCATTGGCTTTGCACATCCAAAAAATTGTGTTTTGGTAGTCTTATGTTAAACAAGTTTGTCCAAAAGGACTTTGAATGCTTGTTGCTATTATTTTGTTATTCCTTTGACTTGGCTTATGTTATGCTTAAATAAAGGTATGAGAGTTTCACATGGAAACATCTCTATACACATTTATGTAGGATAATAGCTTTTAGCGTGACAAAAGAACATAAGGAGAAATACAGATTTTTGAACAGTTGATTGCGTATTACCCTACGATTTAAGTTAAGACTCATACTCATCGTTACTTAAACTACATAATTTTTCCTTAAAAAACTTATTTATCCTTTCCTTAAGCTTGAAGCTATCGACTTGCGATTTATTGTTTTTAGTTGTTTAGGCAATAAGCAGTGCATCAAGCTTCATTTGATGACAAAAAACAAAAGATTCATTGTTCATTCATGGTCAGCCAGCCATGTTGCATCGATCGGAAGAGATAGTATTCGGATGGCGCAAGGTCTGGACTATACGGCGGGTGGGGTAGGACATCCCATTTGAGCGTTTCAAGGTTAGTTTTGACGACATTTGCAACATGTGGCTGAGCATTGTCTTGTTGCAAAATAACTTAATCGTGTCTTACGACCGTTTTCGGCCGTTTTTCCTTCAGTGCTCAGCTCAAACGCATCAATTGTCATCAGTAGACCTCGCCTGTGATAGTTTCATTCGGTTTAAGTAGCTCATAATACACCACACCCTTCCGGTCCCAACAAATGCACAGCATAACCTTTAAGCCATGAATATTCTGAACGGCCGTCGATGTTAAGGCATGTCCGGGGTATTCATACGTTGCCCGACGTTTTGGATTATCGTAATGTACCCAGTTTTCATCACCAGTGACGATTCGATGCAGAAAAGATTTCTTTTTGTGGCGTTCAAGCAGCACTTCGGACATGCTAAATCGGCGTTCAACGTCTCGTGGCTTCAATTCATGCGGCACCCAATGTCCTACCTTTCGGATCATTCCCATTGCTTTCAAACGATCGGAAATGGTTTGCTGAGCGACGCAAAGTGATTTTGCAAGTTCTTCTTGCGTTTGTGACGGATCTTGATCGAACAGTGCCTCCAATTCATGGTCTTCAAACTTTTTCACCTGGCCGGGGCGTTCTTTGTCTTCGGTGTCGAAATCACCATCTTTGAACCGCTTTAACCACCGCTGACACATTCTAACGTCTATAGTATAGCCCGGGTAAGCTTCGGTAAGCAATTGATGCGCTTCGGTTGCTTTTTTCTTTGAATGGAAGAAGCATATTAAAACTTCCCGCAAATGTTGTTTTGATGGCACGAATGTAGACATTTTACGGCCTTACAAAAACTTGTGTGTTTTCACTAATGACCAATAACCTAGACTGTAATAATTAGACAATGACATGAAGTTTCTGATCTGACAGCTGTCATGGGCAAAATTCACCTCAGAGTAATAGATATGAAGTTGTCTGCAATAACGACATTTTCAACCGGTAGTCCTATTATTATACAGGGTTTTCCAATAGGGACTTGACAACTTTGAATTTAATTTGTGAACGCAAACTTTCATTAATCATCGAACTGTCATTGTTAATTAATTCAGTAAACTCAAGATTTTCATCATGGTAAAGTACACGAACGAGCAAAATCTTCAAATTATAAAAAATGTCTACCGAATTTCGGAGGCGTTGATCGCAACTTTAAAGCGTTAACTCCAATTTTCGGTCGTAATTCTCACCCTAGAAGACAGGCAATAATAAGTTTAGTGCAAAAAATTGAGTTTACATATTCGTTGTGTTATTTTGCAGTTTCACTGAAACAACAGGTTGGTCGAAGTGTTGAAAATATCGTCCGTAGCAAACTATCCAAATCAGTCAATTCAAACGGCATTCTCAAGAATTGGGCACCGCTCAAACCACATTATGGCGTATTTTGCGTAAAGATCATGGTCATGATCAAACTGACTCAAGAATTGAAGCCGATGGACCATTTGAAGCGACGTACGTTCTCCGATTGGGTTCTGAAGAAGATGCACCAAGATCAAAATCATCTTCAGTGACGAAGCTCATTTTTGGCTTAATGGGCTCGTCAATAAGCGAAATATGGGTTCTTGGTTGGATGAAAATCCAAATTTGCTTCATGAATCACCACTTCATCCAAAAAAAAATACTGTTTGGTTGGGTTTGCATGTCGGCGGCGATGTTGGGCCAACTTTTTTCGGCAACGATACAGATCGTCACGTTACTGTGAACGGCCAGCGTTATCGCGCCGTGATTATCGATTATATTTGGACCGAATTAATAGATACTTAAGCCACACAGCACACTTTACAATTGATTCATTGAAGAGTTTAGTTTGATGAGCGTGTTATCTCAAGAAATGGGGTAGTCAATTGGCCGCCTCGTTTGTTCGATTTAAGGCCTCTAGATTATTTTCTTTGAGGCTACTTTAATTCATTGGTTTATGCCAACAAGCCGACGACGTTCGAAAAGCTAAGAGCCAACACTGAACGCGAAATAGCGGCCGTTTCAGCCGAAATGTGTGGCCGAGTCATAGAAAATTGGATTCACGGTGGCCATTTGAACGAAGTCGAGTACCATTCATAAATGTTTTGATTGTACTTCAAGCCGATAATAAAGCTTTTGAAATATCTCAAATGGTTTGCGTTTGACCTTTAAAAAAGTTTTCAAGTCCTTGTTGGAAAAAAAACTAAGATAGAATAGAAGGATGATCACATTCGTATCGTGATAATAATCCTTTCTCAACTTAATGGATTCATAATCAAGGTTGGTTATAAAGCATGTTATGAGGATAATTTTAAAAACTAATCTCCTTAGGCACCTTTATTGTTACGAAAGTCTAATTTTTTTTATGATTCCGGCTTCCATGTAGCTAGAGTACAAGACAAATATAGATTGCGAATCAACACTAGGAATTTTGTAACTGTACCTGCCATCAAAAGAACTATTTTTTCTCATTGCTATATTGTTTGATAGATTACCAGAAAATCTTAGGATGAGAGAGTGAAAACAGTGTTCTTGAATAATTTTAAAATTGATGCTTTATGAAATCCAGTGATGTTGATTTTAAATCTTTTTGATTTAGTCTTTTATATTCCATCTGAATCTTATATTACTTCCCCATCAATACATCTATTTGAAAAAATTTTCCAACTTAGACACAAAATTGTATTCGACTATGTTGTTCAATACCTTTAACTTATAAATTATTTTTTTAATTTTAAGGTTTGAAGATACTTTTATGAAATATAGAAAATAGTATGATAAAAAAATATGTAAATTCTTCTTATAAATATTTAAATGGAGCCTTTTTTCAATTAAATTTATTAATTATAAAGTTGAGAACAATAAAGTTAAGTTATGACAACACGTGTAAAAAATGTACAAGAAAGAAAAATGCCGCATTTTTGAGGCAATAAAAAAACTAATAGATTAAATGCAATATAAGATTTAAAAAAAAAGGATTTGAACAACATTTTGGGTCCATTAAGCAATTGAAAGTAACAGAATTATTTTGATGTTGATCGTTGATGAAGTGTTTAAAAATAAATGCCTTTTACTCAACATTGTTTGGACAGGTAGTATATTTTGTTGTCAGCGGGCTGTGAAAAGACCTTTTTTGAGTTTTACAACTTTCATACGCAAACGAAATCTACGCAGACGAAGTAGCGTCTAATATGAGGTCCATTCCATGCAAATGTATAACAGGAGTTGTCATAATCCCATAAACGACAAAAATTTGTTTGGCATACTCACTTCCTGCTTAGATTAAAAAAGAGGTATCCAGTCTTCCGATAGCCATCCAGTACGGGTTAAATTCTTAAGGGGGAATTCTTATCTAGAGGCATGAATTTCATGTAATTTTTGAAGTGTCATAAAAAAAGGTAATTAAAATTTTTACTATCCATTTTTATAAGTTTTTATTAACATAACAAAAAATCAAAAAATAAAAAAAAAGTTGAAAATTTCAAAAATTAGCAGTTGATGAAGTGGGGGTCTCAAAAAATTGGCGCGTTACCATACCCACGATTTCAACCGTCCTAGCAATCTGAAACAAAAAAAAAAAAGATTATTAGTGTAGAATAATGTCGCAATGTCTGGAACTACGGAAAAGTTGGAAAGATTTTTTTCACAAAATGGCGAATGCCGGAAAAAAAAACAATTTTTGTACCACTTTTTTTGACTGTTTCGAATTGACAAAAAAATTAATAGTAATTTGGGGATGGGGATAGTTCCAGACATAGACAAGTCTATAAAGACGACTCTCTAAAAATTTCAGGTAAATCGGTCCAGTAGAACCTGATAAATCGTGGGTATTTTTTTGAAAAAGACAGTTTCGAGAAAAACGCGTTTAAAGTTTCGCGTAAAGTTGTTCGCAGTCTAACTCATGAAATGATGTTGTTGACTTACATTTATTCAATCTGCCAGTCGTGCTTCATACATCGGACCTTCCTTGACTTCGAAAAAACTATTTTCCGCGTTTCTCTCTTTACATCGAGCAGTTATGGCCTCCTTTGATGAACTCGTAAAACTCATGGCTTCATGTGCCGTGAATCTATTGCCGTCAAATCGCCTTTTTGTTTGTTGATCTGGACGCGTAATCCTTTGCGCTGAGGATTTTTTATCCATTTTATTAAAAAAAAATATTTCACAATATTTATATTTCATTTACAGCATATATGTACGTCCACGTGGTTTGAAGGTTAGAATTCACTTGTTAGCAGCTGGACGTAAATTAACACTAAATATAAAAAAAACAAGACACCTTGGGTTCTTGTATTACAATATATACAAAGGACAAAAGGTTTTACTGAGAAATATGGTTTCAGGTAGAGGGAGAATCCCTAATGTCTTTTGTTCGATAAGTTCCGGCCGATCCAGTTTGGATGCCGGGTAGATATATTCTTTAATAGTTAAACTTTGAAAATATAAAAGAAAAGAATTATTTTTTTTTAAAATTTCTAGACTAGAATGCATGCTTCATTTCTGCAGTAATTCATCAGCTTTGGAATGATAAACTCCTTTAGATCTAATTGGACAACAAATCGGTTTCTGTTGGTAGATATTCTTGTGATTCCCAACAGAAATAAAAACCAACCACATAACAAAGCTTAGTCCAAAAAGCACTTAACTCGGTTTAAGTACCATTGCTACTTCTTTAATCATACCGACTTTAACGGATCAACATAGCTCTATAAAAATTCGGGGGATGTAAAATTATCTCTAAATATATAAAACCAAAGCAATTTCTTAACTGTTTTCACCCTCATGCATAATATTCGCTGCAAGAATTAATTTATTAAACATCCAGCAAGGATTGTTTTTCCCGAAGTTGTCTCTATATTTTTTGGTAAGTTTCAGAAAGACTCCTATGTTATTAGATTCCTTCACCACTTGCGTAGTTTTGTCGTAAAAATGTCAACTCTTATTGGGGAACATCTGCTAACATCTCTGTTAAAAATTATTTCTTAAGGCTTGGTTTAATACCATTTTCACCAAATTGGAATAAACCTCAAGTTCAAAAATTCTCCACATGTCTTGGAACGAACAACATTCTTACATAGTCCCATATCTTAAGAATTCAGAGCCACTGGTTTTTACTGAACAAAGACTGGAAACCTTGATCTGCCGTAGAAAATCTTAGCCAGAAACAGACTTAGGAAATAGAAACGATATTTTGAAGTTCTTCTTATTACCTATCTCCCAAACGATTTTGATGATATTTTTGAAAGCTGACGTGATCGAGGTGGTTCCTTCCTCTAGTTAATGAAGATCTGTTCAGGCATTTGAAGAACATCAGTTCATTTCCTAATTGATCTTACCAACTTAGAAATGTCGAGTTCAGTGATACGGTTACCTTGAGCTGATGCTGCAGCAAAAAGATGTCTGCATCTTCACTTAAGACTTGAATTATTTTGAGCCAGCCAAATTATATTTATTTTTGCCTTTTCATCTTTTTTATTTCATGGTTGGTTAATGGCCGGAAATGAGTCCTTTTAAACGATGTTATTCCTCCAGCTGCCATTGTACAACATATCCAACTATATAAAAATCATATTTGTTGTTGGCGTTACTCTTTGTGAACTCTGCGCGGCTTACCCTATTGGAATGAGCTACCAGAATACTGATGGTGTTGGAATAATAACTTTGGAAAGTACACAACCAACGAGTCTATATGAAATTGCAGACTTTGTCCGAAATTATGAACACAGAAATATTTCTGTATCCTGCGGCATGTTTTTTTCCTATCATCAGTAATCACCAACACGACAGGCAAATAAGCACCGAAAGAAAATTCGTCCTCCTCCTCCTGTGACTTTCAGGGGGGCACATGACCGACCGGATGGTTGTAGCAAAAGTTCAGGATACTCCGCTAGTAACGGCAATAATGGACGTGAGATGAGTCTGGAATCCGATTAACTTATCCAAGTCAAAACAGAAAGATAATCAGTCCTGTAAGTCGCGAACTGTGGAACAAGGAATGTGTTTGGTTTTCCATCTTTCATGCGTAATTGAAGAATGGCTTGAGTAATTGAATCAACTTTCCTTTAAACCACTTGAATGTACCCGTATAGGCATAATGGTAATATTGATCTCGATTGTTTTTCTTTCCAGCGGTTTTGTACGTCGAGAGTGCTCATTTATTACCTCTTCTCAGCGAGCCTTATTTCCCCCATAAAGGTTGAGCGTCGTTCATAGTTCGTACGTAACTATTTTTAGAAGTTGGTTGGAAAAATAATGATACACTGGCAGTTAGATGTTGAAAGCTGATGCTTTTAACAGCCACTTTGAATAATGAGCAAAAACGGAAACGTTAACCCTTATTCTATACCTTTGATGGCGGATGGTATGTCGGAGTGCGTCAAACGAAGAGTTCTGAAATGCAATTATCTTTATAAAGTACAATGCAATTGAACCGACACTATGTGCGAAAAAGTAGAGGTATTAAATGGAGCCTTAGTATGAACGACAATCGTCACGGCAACGTTAAAGGATGCATATGCAATGGCATTTTGACTTCACAATTTTTGTCGACTTTAAGGAGCATACCGTTCCATGAATTGTAAAGCTATATTCTGCATCTATTTTTTTTTCAAATTATTGAAGCAAAACTTACATTTGCATCCATTTTAAAAAGTTAAAGCATATTCTGATCAGGTGATACATTTTGGGCTTAAATTTTTATCAACTTTGTCATATGTGAAGTCACCGAATGGTGGTACATATTTGGTCATTCGATCAAAGTGAAGTCTTTGGCATTTCTAAGTTGCGTATATCCTCAGGCTTTTGTGGAACGACCTTTTCTTCAAAGCAGTGGGAGACTTGCAAAATCCATTATGTCTAAGTAAGTTGACAGTGTCGGTTCGAAAATCAGTATAGGTTGTCGCTTTGCCATAGCTTCCAGAAGAAAGGACATTGTTTTTGTTTTCAATTTTTTTGTCCCTTTTTTTATGAAATCGGTTGAATGGGCGATCATTTGGCTTCAGCTTACAGTATTTTCAAGCGTTTAGCCGAGAGATTCAGGGGATAAGTTATCGTAGAGTTGGTTGTTCTCATAGACATTTGACTAGTTTGTCAATTTCTATTAATAATGTCGTTCTCGAAAAAAAAGTAGCAAGGTGCCGCCTTTGGCGTAAAGGTGTACCAGGCCTTGGCCTTTGATCCATGTTGCTCATTATGAATTCCGATCGAAAATTGTCCACTGAGTTGCTGAGGTTCAAGAAAGTGTGACGTGGCTTAGACGTTGATAAGATGATGTGCTCCCCATCATAGAGAGTGAAATATATCGATACCATTCACGGCTCGTCCTGAGTTTCAATTAAAATCATCCTTGTTTTTGGAGGTAAAGTTTCCGATTTAGTGATGTCGCTTGTGAAAGTATTAATATCATCCTAGAAGATGAAAGTGACCTTCTCCTAGAATTCTCCTCAAAATAGAGTAAATATGCTTCAAACTTTCCTATTAGAAACTTCATTTTCTTTCTTGAAGCAGTCCAGTGAGTTAGAACTTCCATTTTTGTTTATACTATTGAAGTTATCTGGTTTAGGCACGATGTCATGGAAGAGTTTCCGAAAAACGAATTATATGCTTAATGCACCTTTAACTTACCGCTTTGACGTTGTTCCATGTTCGCAGAAAAATCGGTTGTGGCTGATTCTGAAAACTTTGTTTTATTCTTTAGGAACTAAAAAGAATTTCCGATAACCGCCTCGCAGCTGTAAAAGTTAGATTAGCTTTGGACATTAGTCTCCATGTCAATCGAAAACGTTCTCAAGTCAATTGTATTGTAAAGTCAAATTGATTTATTGAATTTTAAGATTAAATGTACTGCGGCCGGAGCTGGTGAAAAAGGTTTAGGCCATCTAATTTCAAAATCCGAGCATAATATTAAACAAAGACTTAAATGAAGCACAGCAGTCACGTGCCTTAAAGTTCCAATGAGATCAGCAACACTTCTCAAGTTGTTTCTTGTTCAGTTCTAACTTATTAAAGAGCTAGAATATACAAAAGAACCCTTACTTACAATTTTGGCTGCGTGGCAAGGAGCTTCATCCTGTTGAAAACTAAATTTACAGGTGTCACCAAAAAGCTCCAGCGCAGAGGGCTCAAATTCATTTTCCAGAATCCGTAGGTAAACTTCTGCAGTGACTTTCGATTCTCAGAAGACCATTCTATGTTTTTCATCTCCAGAGTAGCATCCACAGACCCTCACACCTTCAGTTTTTGTTAGCATCCGTAATATGCATTCAGAGTTTAATCTTTGCTTTGCTTCATTGTTCCAAATGTCTTGAGTTCAATAAAGATGCACCTGAGCACAGAGTAATCGTTTTTCTCTGACTCTTATTTGAAAATCCGATCTCACTTATGGTTTGAGTGCTTTAAGTCGCGTGGAGCACGAAAAAACGATCTTCCACTGGAGTCGTCATTTTGTTCCTCCCCGAGTCCTTTTTTCTGCTGGAAGTCCCGGTCTCACGATATATTTTTAAATTTTATACCACATTTTGTTGAGCGATATTAATTTTTTTTTTTTAGAAATTTTACGTGTTGTGAGCTTTACGCTCCAAACAGATTTTTCCCATTTTTTTCACTAAATTACTTCGGTTCATCACGGTGCTATCACGACCTTAATGTACTTCTTATTCATGACAATAGCGACTTAAATGCACTATTTGAACGACATTGTGCGACCTAGTGTAAAAAACATCACAACGAAGAGTTATAAAGGGCTTGACAACATTTTTCGAACAGCACTGTATAATTGTGTATTCTCATGAACTTTGTATCTTGAAGATAAGTTTGTTTTCGCTGAGCCAGCTTCTTTGACAAATTTAAAAGAATCCTCCTAGAAAGTGAAAAACTGTCGTCCCATTAAATGTTACAGAACTAAGATCTCCAAGATATACTCTTGCTATATCATTAAAGCATCTGTGCTAACTTATCTCTTGGGAATCAAAAGCCAGCAGCTTTCTGGATTAGAATGAGATCAGTATCGAAATGTCATTTAGTGGTCAACTCTGTTGAAGGAAGCAAGCTGAATTTTTCAATGATTCGTTTGTATTAATTTTTTTGTTACGATCGGAGCTACTTTGGGTCGTTTCCATTCCTCCTTCATAGCAATAATAACATCCTACACCACCAGCACGGCATAAGCTGAATAAAATTGCTTTTAATGCTGAATTGCAAAAAAAAAAAAATATTTTTATTTCAAAAATATTTGTAAATCAGATGAAGGGTAGCAGACAAAATTGATTCATTGCTAAGATGATAGCCATTTTCTGAAATTACTTTCATATTCCAAAAGAAGACCTCAAATGTCAATAAAAACAAAAACCTACATTCTTGTTTTCTTAATTTTCATTTCCTCAAACATGACCGAAATGATTATTTATATTTTTTGGAGCTGGTTTATCTTATCCATATTTAATGATGCCTTTAAGGTTTTCTTAAAAAAAAAACGAAACTCACTGAGGTGTACGCAAGAAGTTCATAGTTCATGTCTACCACTCATCCCTGTACATAAGCAAACCAACCAAGGCTGCACGATGACTGAGCAATTCCCACCAGATTCGCTTCTAAGTACCAGCAACATGCCTCCCATAAAACGTCTCGTTACACATAAATTCATAAGCATGAGGCTGTGTACACATTCTTAAACGCAGAATGTGACTCCTCATGTATAAATTAAGGACAAAATCGATATTTCGAACATGCTTCCTGTCATTTTTGAAATGGAGATGTTGACTCGAAATTGGCGTTGAACGAATCCCAATGCATGCGACAATTTGCCTGTCAATTATACGCTAAATGGAGGTTGGGAGATTATCCATCCAACTGAAAAAGTATTTGAACGAGGAGAACCGAAATTGATAGTGATAGGATTGGTGCACTTTAGCTGCAATGTGAATATTTAATTGCATCCTCTCAGAATAGCACTGAAAGGAGCAAGGATTCTTAAAATATTTTTCTTTGGTTACACACCAATGCTTGAAAAGCCACACCGAACTTTACTCTGACGAAGAACGTGCGGAAAATATTAAAATTGAAAATATTTTATGCCCAAAATGTATGCCCACGAAATTTATTCAACCGAATTTGAGATCAGGTGGTGGACGGCTTTACCCTCAAATATGATACACACAGCCAATGTTCAGAAATGCAAAAATCATACTTTTGTGCTGCAGTCTACGATGTGGCTAAATTATTCCATGTATCCTGGTTGGCTTCGGACATTCTCAACTTGGAAAGAGCCATACGATACATAAAAGATGATATGGCCTTGTTCTTGAAGTGTTAAAACCAAAAGGTCATGGCTTAAAAATTCACTACCATGATGGCTGCTTACACTTCAGATGTTGCTCTTCACATGCCATAAGGAATAACGCAAGAGATTGCGATCTGCATACTGCAGTTCACAGTATTTGTAAATTATAGAATAGTGTGTGTTTGAGTTCGAAATATCGCATAATATATATTTAGAAATCAGGGACAATATTTTCTGTGTGTTTACGATGAACTCTAAAGCAAGCAAGTGCTTCAAACATTGTTATGTGTACCCTAACTAGATGTTTAAAGCAGGCACTGAGGCACATTGGTTTTGAGTTATTGTAACGAGCAGATGTGTAAAAGGATTAAATCTTTTGGGAAGATGGTACTTTTGAAATCTATGATTTAAAAAAACCTTAGTCACCATGCTTTGCGTACTTGTTGTGTACAATATTAACCAATCATTGAAGTTATTAGAATGATTACATTCTTTGAAGTCATATTAATGAATTCATTTGGCGATAGCTGATGTCCGCAATGAAATCATATAAAATCAGTTGAAGTCAGTGAATTCAAAAGCAAAAAATCGAATTCTTTAAAACAGAAGAGCTGCAGTAGAGTGTTAAGGTTTTGAACCATTCTATCTCGAACATGATCTCGCCGATAAGAGGAGGGAGTAGTTACTTATTGCAGAATTAAATAATTTTGAAGATCATTTACTTTAAATGAATTCAATGGATTGAATTCACTAATTCAACCGATTAAAAGGGAATTCACTAATGACTTCAATCAAATATTAAGCGAATTCAAATGATTTCCGAAAATGATTTCAATGCAATGATTGCTAGAATTTTAGTGCACCAGTCAGTGATTTCAAAAGAATGGTGATTTAAGTCGTTTTTTATTTTATCCTTATTTATTAACTTACATCAATCAAAAGTTTGCATTCTTTGATTACATCTACGTGAATGCATTCACAGAAAAATGTATTCTCTTACAATTTAAGTGCGGTGTTTTTGGAATGGCGGCACGTTTTTTGTCAATTTTCTTCCAATACAACAATGAAGAGAGCTTTACAGTCAGTGAAGTCTTCAAGGCCAGAAGTACGAAGATGGGCAGGCCTATGCTCTAACGAGCCCTCCAATAATCGTGAATTCATTCAGTTTGATATTACCTAGCAGCTTCGATTTAACGTCTTTAGTCGTATTTTGTAGGGTGTCATTAAAAATTGATACCATGCGAATAATTTAGTGACGATTTAGGTACTCAAGAAGAATAATATTTTTTCGAGCTATTCCTGAAACCAAAACTTGTGTAGTAAAAATCAAAAGGAAACCAATAGAGTGGTCACTATTTATAAAAATGAAACATGTCGAGAAACTAAGATTGTTGTCTTTTTTAATGAAATATTTTTTTTTTATTTATATGTTCTTCATCATAAGACTGCAACATAAAAATTATATTTTACCCGCAAAACCTATGCTTTGACTGCAGGAGATTAATTAAATATTAATTTATTCTTACAATAATTGATTTTTATATTGACATAAAATTTACAGAAGGAAAAAATTAAAAATAAATTAAACGTATATGAACGCGAATATGTTATTTTAAGATTACACAAATTCGAAGACAGATTCTAGTAGAGATGAGTATAAATTCGTGTTACTTTAATATAATTTATGTTCCAAAATATTATTTGAAAAGTTTCTTTCTTATTTTGACATCTCTGATGCTTTTTAAATTGCGTGGAAGATCGTTGAAAAAAAAGGAACGGCATACTGTAGTTGTTTTTTGCCATGGTTATGATGGAGCTCAGGGATCGTCGTAAAATTCTTACACCATCGCCATGCGGAGTTATTTTCAACAGAAAGATATTTGAGACTGTTTTCATCGTGTCACCTTATTTTGTCTACTATTCCGATAATTCTATTCTATAGTCTTTGTAACTTATCTTAGTGACTCTTTGCTGAGTTGCCCCATACCAGAATCCCCATATCTTTGACTCGATTTAACCAAAGCATAGTAGACATGTTGCATGATTTTTGAGTTGGACCACCTCCTCAGGTACACTAATACTAATAAAAGCCTTTTCATCAGGTCGCCTTATCGAACTCATCCTGTAATAAGGAATTTGCAATGTTGATTGATTAGTCTGATATGATAAGAGTTGTTACATCAGCATATGCGAGTAAAACACATTTCTTTTACAATTGGGAACCATTTGTTGATGAAGAAAATGAAAAGAATCTGTCCCAGTTTAGAACCTTGTGGAATGCCATACTGAACTGATTTTAATTGCATTTTAATAATTCTGTTCTTCTTCTATCCAAAAAGTAGTTTTCCATTCAAGCGGCTAATTTTCCTCACATTCACTCCTGATAACGGACTTCCATCAGTTTACTCTGAGGTCTGAAAGTGTAGACCTTTTGTATCTTGTTTAGGCTAACAGAAATTCAATCCTTCTGATGAAAGTCAGAATGTCTTTAGCATTGGATTGTCTTATGTCCAATCTGTTTCAGGAAGATATGTCTTTTTAACAAAATTAGAGCCGGACATTCACAAAGAACGTGTACAGCCGTTTCGTCATCTTCCAAGCATAGTCGGCACTCGGTGGTTATAGTGAGCCCTAGTTTGGTTAGATGTGATCTCAAGCTGCAGTAGCCCGAGAGAAAGCTCACGAGCTTACTTATATTCTCCTTGCTGAGTTTAGTAGTGCAGACTGTCTGAGTCCAGGAAGATTTCTCCAAATGGCAATTCGTAGCTTGTTCTCCCACTTATTCGTCATACCTGTGTGGTTTTAGAACCAGCCCTGGCTAGTTCGTTCTCAATTTCATTGCCTGTGATTCCATGATGAACTGGAACCCATCCTAATCTAACTTTGTTACGTCGAGCTAGGGATTCTACGGCGACGTAGCAGCTTTTGACACATTTTGATTCCATTAGATTGGATGACAGTGCCTCGAGCACTGCTTGACTGTCTGAATATATTAGAATTCTGGCCCCTTTATGGCCTTTTGCAAGGTTTTCAATGGCACAGGATTCAATGGCTTGTAGTTGAGCCTGGAAAACACTTGGATGTTTTCCCATGGGTATGGAAATTTTAGTGTTGGGTCCATAGACACCGGCACCTACTCCGTTTGCCATTTTTGATCCATCAGTATACCAGATTAAGTTTCTAGGTCGCGGGCAAGTGTGTTGATCGACCATTGATCATGGTTAGAAATGTCTACCTCAAAGGGACCGCCAAAGCAGTATGTTGCTTTCATACAATCTGGGATTGAGTAGAACATGTCTTTATCCGTGATGAAATTGATTATTTTCAAGTGTCCTGGCTCACCTGGTTTGTATTTCATTGCCAGTTGCATCTTACGGGCATTTCTGGCGGCTATTTTCCTTAAGAAAGTGTGATAAGGAGACAGCTCAATGAAAGCTTCCAGTGCTGCCGTAGGGCAGGTGCTCATAGCACCGGTGATGCCCAAACAAGCTAAGCGTTGGACTTTTTCCAGCTTTTTGGAAGTTGTTGCTTCTAAAGTTTTGGGTCTAACCATCATGATATGCAACCAGTAAAGCATCTTATGTTTGAGACCCCAAGTCCTACCGTAGAACCGCTTACTAGCCCTTTGTTACGCGTTCTGTTTTGGTCTTGATATATGAAGTTCAGTTCAGTTTCATATCTAAGATAACTTCGAGATATTTGACTTCACTAGAGTATATCAGAGAGGTTCCCTCAATAACAATTGGAGACAAGACAGTTGCATCCTCATTGTGAAGCGAACCAGAACCGTTTTGCAAGGATTCACAGAGAGTATTTCACACTTACACTATTCTGAGATATGCATTAATGCTGAATTCATAACGCTGGTGATTATAGTGTCATATTTGCCTCTTATGACAAAAGCCAGATCACCAGAGCCAAAGGCTTACTTAAGTCAAGAAAAAGAACCACTTCATGATGATTTTGTTTACCACATTTGGGAATTCTCCTTAAAGCTTCTTTGTGCTTGTGCTTTCTAAAAGCCAAAATGGTTCTTATGTAGAATAATATTTTGCTACAAATTTCCACAATAGTCCCGCAACCACTTTTTCCATACATCGTTTGAAAAATGTTTAATTTGTGTGCTATCCAAAGATGCTTTCAGTTATCTTTTTGAACATTTAGTTTATTTCGATATTGTCTATATTCTCTTACGAAAAATTTAATTGATCTTATTACCAATTTTATTGCCAATTCGTTTGATATTCAGGGCTTGCGATGATCTTCAGTTCTTTGTGTTTTGGTTTCCGACGCGGTTTCGGTTCCTAGATATTAAAGGATGTGTTTTGTTTTGAGTCTTCAATGGCAAGAAATACTGAATCCACCTCAGACTAAAAGTCATTCATAAATTAAAATTTTTTTTTAATTAAATTACGAAAATTTTTCCGTCATCTAAATATATATAACAATTGCATATATATTGTAAAAAATTATAGTAGAAATTTAACATTTACCGTATCTCTAAATTGTGCAATATATTTAAGAGCTAAAATTGTTAAATTAAAAATTGTGCTACAATACATGAAAAAAAACAAATTAATGAAAAAAAAGAATATCTCTTTACTTGAAAACGTCACTTAAAATTTTAAGTTTATCATCTTTTTCTTAAATATTTATTATAAGCTTTAATTTCTATTTCCCCGAAAAAGAGGAACGCTCTCGACAGAGCAAACTTGATTCAAAGGCGTTATTTGCTTTCCGAAGGAGGTAACCACCCAAGAAACAAAATTAAAAAGAAAAACAAACTTACGAACATGTACCTTTTTTGCACTCCGGGGAAATAAGTTCGAAGACATTTTCACCCGTTCACTGTTGCGCCTCGGGTCCTAGATTGTCAAATAAACCTGTAGATGAAAATGTCGCCCGCTATTCCATAGGCAAGTTTTCATCATCGGCTGTATAAAGTTTACAGGTTTTTGAAGGCAGAGTTGTTGTTTTTCTCGGTGAAAACAAGACGAAAGTGTTGGCAACAAAGCAACAACCCAGGAGACCTCTTCAAATAATGAAAACCAATAAAACAGAACGTTAGGTATGACATATTGCCACGTTGTTCACAAGAAGATATGAAGCCTTGCCTTAGGAGTCCGCAAACAATGTTTAATTGAATGGCATTGCCGACTGTGAAGGGTTCATCGATTGGTCGTTTACGATCACCGAACCCAGGACACACAAATATTTCATGAATTATTTAATTTAGTGCGAGTAAATTGTTATATTGGACAAGGCATGTGTGCAAGGGGAATTCTTCCAGAAGTTTCTTAGCTGTACGGATGTTGGGATACAAATCATTTGTCGGAAATGGAATGCTTTCGAGAACAGTATTTCTCATCTAATGCGAAATAGGAATACATTTTTCACCCATTCCCACTTAGAGATGAACATACGCGTGGAATCGAGAAGTACTGGACATGTGAGTGTTGGACTTATGAGTTCATAGAAGCTCTGCCTGTGACTTCATTTTTTGATCAAACAACATTTTGTCATCGTTTCGCATCCTTGTTTTTCCTCAGCATGTTTCCAAGCATTCTATGAATTGTGTAATATTCTCCTATTTAAGAAATACTCTCCTCCTCACATCCGTCTGTATCCATGTCAAAGTGTCATTCTAAGTGCCATAAAAAGCTTTGCCTACCAAAATAGCAGCAGCATCAGTCTCATGGTGGATGAAGAAAGCCTTTGTTAACCATCAATATTGCTGGAGTTTCTATTCTGTTACCAAAGTGCCATACATATTCAGTTTTGTGAAGCAACCACAATACCTAACCAGGTACAGGTGGTTATACTTGTCAGACGCAGACACAAGCACAATGAGAGCTGCAATGCATTTTGTGCTCGCACGTGACTCTACTGTTTGCCATGCTTGAAAACCGATTTATTAGGTTTTGTTAAGGCATCTCACCCTTGTAACATCAATCAAATGTAAACCCAATTTTGACAGCAGAGTAAGGCGTGATCCGAACGTATACGTATCGGATTCGTGTTAAATTCCGAACGACAAGAGCAATATCCAAACTTCCTTACCCAAGGTTGCCGATAAGGAGCAATGTGCTCTGACACTCCACAATCGATTAAAACCTATTTCGATAACAAAGAGGACTTGGGACTCTTGTATTGCAGGAATATTGATTGACGGTTTGGAATTAGGGTCGGGTGAATATTTAAGGTTGGCAATGTATGCAGAACGTGTACTCGAAAAAGAAAAGGGGCAAAATCATTTCTTAAAAATAACCTAAAACTCTCACCTTGGGATGGTGGCAATGAAAAAAAGGATATGGTACCCTGCAAGGTCGATTTTAATAAAGTGTTTATTTTGTTCCTGCAATTGCGAAATCAGAAAATCAACAAACAAAATTCTTGATTCCTGATTCAAGAATTTACGCCAAAGCTTCGATGCGTAATACTGCAACCGTGTGCAGTTCTTGGAGATGAGCAAATAATACACTCACATTTCATTTAGGCAAATTTTTGGATAAGTAACCTTTGGACTATAATGCTGCTCCAACAAAATTTGTCCTGCCTCTTTAAGCTTTGTCACACTGGAACTCCAAGTTCGTGTAATCAGAATTATATTCTGTGTAGATGTCCTTGGTTCTGCTGTGAAAGCGTGATGAACCAATTTTTAAAAATACAACTTTCTATTGTATCAACTCATGCCGAAAAAAATACTGTGAACTAAGCGAATGCAAAAATATCAATATAATATTTTCCGTTCAAATTCGAACTTCACCCATAAAGTAATTGAGACCAAAATATATCCGAGTTTCAAACCACTACTTAATCTTTTAATTTTTCCACTATTCCTTCAGCTATCCCTTCCTTATAAGGGTAAAATGAAAAATCATGTATAATTTCATGTATCGTCGTTCAATGAATTTGTTTGAGGACACTCCGTAGAGGAAGATTAACACTAGGTAGGACGATTAACAAAGCTTGACATAAAGTGTCAAGGCCGAAAAATTAACCAAAGTTAAGAAACGCACTCTCAGTGTATTCGTAAATAACGAAAGAGACATCAACAACTTTAGCACTGAACCCTTTCTTAGTAAGCAGCATAGAGCTCGCTTTAATAAGGAAATAGATTAGCCACAGTCTAGTTATGTAAAATAGAAGAAAACAGTAATTCTGGACTCCACAACAAGGAGTTTGTTCACCGCAGCTGTGGTAACAAGTTGTTGCCAAAGTCGTAGAGATACTGGAAACCTACGTCTTCATCGTGACCGCATGCGTTGATGCTACTTCTTTTCTGGTATTGGGAATATTTTGTCTACACAAATAATCTGACACCGATCGTTCGATCGAAGCAATGTTGCGGTTAAGACTGCGCTCAATTCTTAAGCTACAGTCTAATTAGAATGATGAAAACAGATTGCGTCCCCCGTTCGGGACTTCGGAAACTTCATATAAAAATTTCTGGAATAAAAGAGTGAGAGGAAGGAGCTGGAATTTTACATTTACAGATCCAAGAACAAAAAGGTAGTGGAACAGGCTAACCAATAGTTTGAGACGGTTGAGTTGTCATTCAGCTAGGAATCAAATCTATGCTGCAAACTTTATAAATTAGCATTACAGGTCGTACTGTCGGGAACCAGGTTAAGTCAATATGTGCATCGAAAAAAAGTTATATCAAATGTTAATTTGGTGTCAGATAGCTGACGAACTCAATAAACATGAAGCCGTGTGGGCCAATTCACTCACCCTCTGAGAAATCGATATAAAAACAACAGTTAGGGCTAATTCGCAAAAGCGTCGAGTAGACTCAAGAGCCAGTGGCAGACCTTGTCGAGAACTTTCGACGGAACTCTATCAAAAGTTCTCACTAATGGAAGTCGCAAAAGTAGCCAGTTTCATATTGACATCCACACTAACTGATTCAGAATACGCGTAAAGGCTTACTGATAAAATAGAGTTCGTCGGTCCATCAGGAAGAGTTTTCTATGCAGTAACTTCCTTCAAGAGCGGTTATGATGCACATTGTTTGAAGACTCGTGAAATTTAACGCAATTTGAGTCAACGGCTTCCAAAGTGGAAAAAAAGGTTAAGTGCGATTTCTTCAACCTTATTTTTGAACAAATATTGAAACGGAATGTCTGTCTGTTAAGCTGTTGGGACACGCAGACTATATTTATATCCTTGCTCACTCCACAGAAGAATAAAAACAGAGTTGATCATCGAATAGAAATCGATTCGTCAAACACTAGCTTGGACAAAACATCACAAAAGGGCTTAACTACCTCGGGACTAATATCAACTCCACAAATGACATCTTAGTTGCAATCGATTTTTTGAAAGTTCGAATATTAGCTGGTTTTAAGAAATAGGATTCTGATTCTTTTAAAGTTCTTCGATGTTTGGGGGGAGAAGCTATAACCCAACTTACGTTGTTTAATTTTGGTTCGGTCTTTTAAGATGTTTTCGTTCAACTGTCATCTTAAACATCGAGTTTGCAAGACTGGTTCTCTGATTGATATGATTTCAGACATGGTGTCGTTAGTTGCATTCAGTTCGTAGAGGAAGTCCTTGACTACCCCTTATTCGCAAAATAAGTGTCTCTTGTGATGTTCTGATTTAGGCATCGAGCTCATATGAGTCCATATTTGGCGGTTTGGTTGCGATACTATCAAAAGTACGATTCACTGCTGATCGTGTTGCTTTCTACCTTAATCAAACGCAGAAGAAAGTTCCTAAACAGATTTCTGAAGGATCTTATATCTGGTATTGGAGTATGAGTTTCGAACAATTCTTTTGAAAGTGTTTTTTTAAACCTTTTTTTAGTATCAAGTGTGTTGGTGAGGTCAATGCTGAATCAATTTCCTGACTTTAGCCTTCACATAGATGAGTTTTTCAGGGATCCCAAAACTCGTCTTTGTAGATGATGTCAAACGCTGATTTCTGAACTGGACTTTCCAAGTTTCAAGTCCCCCCAACCTGGAGTAAACAGGTTGTTAAAAAGAGGGCTTTGAAAACTCACACAGTAAAATAAAAAATAAAAAATATTGTGGCACAGTAAAGACAGAATGCTTGTTTTTATTTTCTTATTTATTCTTACAATGAAGGAGGAATATTGTGCGAGTGAGAGTCTTAAACTACTGTCAACATGCTCCCGAGCACTAAGAGTACCCGGCATATTTCATAAATCGTACGAATTTAATGAACATCATACAAGAAGTTTGATCCAAGCCAGAAAAGTGTGTAGTAGTTAAAATGTTTACAACTTATTCGAAAGTATTTAAGGAAACACTTTCTTAATCGTTTTAAGCAGATCTTGTGACCAGCTTCCCTAGTTTCCTCTTTTTTTGAATAACTTATTACAATTTTTTTAAATGAAAAGAACAAAAATAAATAAACAAATGTGTCACCAAGATTCATAGCTTTAATGGAAAAAGTTTTCTACTACGTTCTTTATGCTAAGCCTCCAAGAATAAATGTTTATCAAATCAATCAAAATGATGTATGAATCCTGTAACCATAAGTCATAGACATCAGATGTACATCTTATGGAAACAAGAAAAGGACAATAACAAAATAATAGTTCACTATCGGGTGAGTGTCTCACTCCATGAGCTAAATTTCAAACTCATCGTCAGCCGCAGGCTTTCAAGTACATTAACTGTGTAGAACTTCAGTGAGTTTGACACCAGCAGCAACAAGATAACGACTCCTCCACCAACATAGATAATTATGCTAGACCTGCAGCAGGACATTTTTTCTCCTGTTAATCCCCCGGATGGCTACATGAAAATAACTAGGGTAAATTACCAAATTAAAGAAGCAAGGAGAGATACAATTTCGTTCACGAGTTTGCTACTCAAAGCACGAGTAAGTCATTAAGAATCAACATAATTACATTACATAGTCATTAGCGAGCACAAGGAATCGCATTTCGTCCTGTAGCTGCGGCAAAGTGGCTAAGTATGCTTGTAAATAAGTCAACGAGTATGTATACTACAATACATACTTTATTTGTTTTACCAAAACATGAAATTTTGTCTTTTTTTCAACACTTTTTGCGTATGCCATTTGCTGTTATCTAGAACAGATCTTAAATACATATGATTACATAAATTATGGCTTTTTGAACGAATTATTAGCCTCGTAATGGTATCCATATTGCGAACGAATGAGAAGCCTGATGAAATTTCTAAAAGGCAAAGAAGAGAGCGAACCACTAGAAGTACGTCAGATCTAATGAGAGTAGAAAAGTTTGAAACCTGCTACACAACACATATGCTAGTTCTTTTTTGAGGAAAGCCAATTCTTAGATACACAAATAACATCGACCTTCATCAGTTTCATTTACAAGAAAATGCGTTCCAGCGAGGACGCAATGCAGACCATCGGAGCTAGCTCGGTTTGTCCATGTAATTTTCATCTAAACTCTAAATACAAAGGACAAAAATAAAGCTCTACGAAAAGTCATCTTGTTAGTTCTTTCATATGGATCCAAATATTACATGATTAGTTGGATAGCAAAAAACAATTTTAAGGACTTTCGAAATTTAGATTTTTTTTAGATTTAAGATGTTTTTATTTATCGTCCAAAAATATTTACAATCCTGACTTAAAATTAGACTTATAACAAAGGTAAGGTTTTGTAGGCTAAACAATAAGGGCCCTACTTATTTCATATAGTTTTTTTTATTGACAAAAACGTATTACAATGCCGACTTAATCTTTTAGGTGACTCTATGCAATTTTCCAAACATTTTGAAAATTTTTGTTTAAGATTTTTTTTTTAAAATTTATAATTATAAAACTAATTACAGGGTCCTAACCTCTGTAATATCGGCTGTCAGCATTTTCGTAGAACGAAGTCACGTAGCAATTTACGATGTCCTCGAATCTCTCGTCGCTGGCTCTAAGGTGTGCTGGCTGATGTTCCTGATGTCCCGGTTTGGATGGTCCTGTAGCATGTAAAAATCGTGTTGCTGAAGTATTTCAGCGTGTCCGGTTTTCGCCAGAGTCCTGTACAGGACCGAAGTATCCTTCTTTCCATGAGTCTGATTTTCATCATGGTTGTTGGTGACACCGTGAACCATATTAGGCAGTCATAGGTTATTACTGGTCTTATGAGCTGCTTGTAGACCAGTAGTTTGGTTTTCTTGCTTAACACGTTCCTCTTCCTCAGCAGTGGGTTAACAAGATGAAGGGCAAAGCTGGCCTTTTTCATGACGTTGTTGGCATGGGTGTTAAATCTGAGCCGTTCGCTGAAGTTGATTCCCAGGTATTTTGTCGTGTCTTGTGGCACAATTTGTGTATTGTCCGGGAGGATTAATTTGATGTTGCGACAACGTGCTGCAAATTTTCCTCTTCCTCTGGTTGCCGTCGTTAGTGTCCTGAAACAGATGAGTTCTGTTTTGTTGCTGTTGACTTGGAGTCCCCACTTTGAGTAGTAGTCAAAGAGCTTCCTAATTTGGTCCTGGATCCTTCGCGCTGCTATGGTTGGTGAAAGTGATGCTGCGTATGTGATGGAGTCGTCCGCATATAATAAGGTTTTTGTTTGAGGATCGTTCTCGGACTGATCTGCCATATAGATGTTGAACAGCGCTGGTGCTGTTCTTCCTCCTTGCTGGACACGCCCTATTAGGGGCTTCATGGATGAAGAAGCATCAATGGAACTTTCGAAAGAAAAATTCTGCGCCTTACTATATGTACAGTCTCGGATTCAGAGGAGGGTGAACGGAGGAAAAGGTACAACAAAGAATTCAGAGCTGATGCAGAATCCGACCAATCAAGTTGCATTGTTTTATGTTAATCTTTTTGGCCTGGTTTCAATAATTCTTGGATCCAAGATCGTTAAAAACCTTAATTTTTTTTAGTTTCGCTCATGCTGTTATTTACTACTGAAGATTTCAGTCTCCTGTTAAATTTCCTGGCTCTGGTTACAGCACTAGATGCCCTGTATTTTTTGCAGCGTTTAAAAACTGAGTATATCCTCAGAAAATTTTGAAAACATAGGGACTTATCTGGTTTTGCCTCGAAGTTCTCGAGCAATGATTCTTGCACATAGAAACAGTCCTTACAGAAGTACGAGTTTTAACAGATTTCATTTGTTGAAAATTGATAGCTTCAATCATCAAGAGAACAAGATCTGTTTTTTTGCGATTGGCCTGTGGATAGCTAATTTATGAATTTCTAATGATAACTATGGTCGGCAACTAAGTATTTACGGATTTTTTTAAAAAGTAAAAGACAATTTTTTATGGAACGACATTACTGAGCAATGACCTTTTGCCATCTTTCAGGCAGCATCATAATTCCACGTTCGTAAAACTTCTGGTTTTCATCAGCAAAAAACTGAACCAGGTACGATTTGACATCATCACTATTATTGAAATTTTTACCGTTCAAGGAGTTTTGCAAAGATCGAAATAAAAAGTAATCTGATGGTGCAAGGTCAGGACTATTTGATGGATGTGGCAAAACATCCCAACCAAGCTCCAATAATTTTTGCCGACTGACTAAAGATGTGTGTGGCCCTGCATTGTCAGGATGGAATACAACACCTTTTCGATTTATCAATTCGGGCCGCCTTTCTTCAACTGCATTGTTCGTTTTAAAAATGGATCATTTTCATTATGTTTCTTTAACAAATCGCAGATATTATTGCGTTGTGCTAAATGATTTCTTTCAGTTCATGAGGAACTCATATACCGAGTTTTCGTTTTCATAGCAAATTTTTTTTAAGTGATTTTCAATACATGTATGTGATACAGGAAGCTTCTCTGCAATCTTACGTGTTGTTCTATGATGATCCGAATCGATTATTGCTTTGATTTGGTCGTCATCAACTTTAACTGGACGACCAGAGAGTTTTTTTTCACCTCTGAGTGAAAAATCACCAGGGTCCAAATCGTCTCTTCCGTGATCGTATAACTCGTGAACGGAATTCGCTTATTTGGGATCGTGACATCCATGAACGTATATTACGTATCGTAATTCAGTCTTATGTCTTCAGTGAACGAGTAGTGTTGCTTCAGTGAACGTACTCTTGCTTTCGAAATGTCATTCGATCGTCAAAGAGGAGACATATTTTTTGTTGACAAAGGATAATAGTTCAACTAAAATGTGAGTTATTGAAATGTTGAAAATGTAAATAATCAATCAAACAGATATTAATATTTTCAAAGAAAATGTTTATAGGACGAACATAAATAAAATTAATTTGACGCAAAAGAACATGTTGGCAGAATATATGAAAGACCACCTTAATCTGGCAAAAAATGTGATTCCGAATTGTGCGCAGGGAAAAGCCACAGCGATTCGGCTATGGAATGAGCTCGCTATCAAATTAAATACCGTAGGACCTCCGGTTAAAGATGCTAAAATGTGGCGCAAGGTATTTTAGAGTGTTTCCCACAAAAAAGGCTGGCATTTTTCTGATTTCGTTAATTTCACAGGTTTACGCTGATCAGAAGTATCAAGTTATGAAAAAACTTTCCTACTTTCCTAGAGGCTTCGAAGCAAAAAAACAGGTGGCGGGCCATGTGATGAGAAATTATTGACCAGAGCCGAAAAACAAATAATTGAAGCCAGTGGCTTGGAAGTCGCTGTAGAGGGTCTCACCTCACGCAAGTTAATACATTTGGCAATAATACATCGACAATAAACACCAATAGAGATTTTCCGATAAAATTTAATCTCTTTGACATGTGATTGTCATTATACTGACACAACATATTACATTTTCCACATTAAATCTAGTACAATTTCTCAGTGAACGATTGCAACTACGTTCCGTGAGCAATCGTATGCCGCGATCCCAATTCAGCAATTCGAATGACGTATTACGTAATTTTTATATGTACGATCGACTATCCGTTCAAGTTCATTTGTTCTTTTAAAGCTTCGTCACCATTAACAGCACATACATTTCTGTGAGCTTGCGATGCGTTTTTTCCTTTCCGGAAATGAAAAAGCAAAATATGTCGTAAATGTTCAATGTTCGTTTTGATTTTCCATTTTTCAACAGACGCCAAAAAAAACTAAATAACCGATCAAAATTTTTTTTTACTGATTGGCAGTTGAAGTACCAACTTTCAAATAACAAAATGTGTTTGACATTTCGATTACATCAGCAAACCTAAAATTTCAACTACGTCCATCTATGAGTAAAATCCGCAATTACTTTGTTGCCAACCCAATAAAATCATTCAACATAGAAAACTTGAGAAGAATTATCCTAATATATCCTTTTCTTATTGATGTGAATTAATGTACTACTTTTCAATATATTTTTGAGGTTCCGTACGTCAAAAGGAAAGTCGGAGCTTTAAAGGATCACTTTCTTGTCCATCTGTCTATCTGTCAATCTATCAAGAGCCTTTTTCTCAGAAATGCGTGGAGGTATCAAGTTGAAATGAATGCCGAATACTTACGACCCTTGAAGTTGTAAGAAAATATGCCGCATATTTTGATACTCGCAAGGGACCTAGAAATTTCCAAAAAGCATTGTCTTATCGCAAAAGAAAAATTAAAAAAAACTGAAAACCATAAATTTGTTGTAATATGAAAAAAAAACATTAAATTGCAACAAAATTGTAAGCCAAGTAATGTGCCCGACTCGCACTTATTTTTGCATTCAATCCAATTTTTCACAATTTAATTAACTTCTCATCAGGAAGTTCTTGTAATTGGCCGATTTTCAAAATTTTTTACATTTCTCCATGTTTCGTGGTCCCATAAGTCGGATTCCATTGATTTTAAAAAGGTGTCTGTGCGTGTGTGTGTATTTATGACGAAAAAACTGTCAAAAAAAGGAGAATTTCATTTCTTCAATCAAAATCAATTTAGTTTTCCAATAAAAAAAGTTAAAAATTAATTAAATTTATAGTTTATCAGAAAAAAAAATTGCATAAATATATACACTGCCGTTCATAAGTTTCCGGACAAATTCATAGAAATTTTAGTTTGATTTTGTTTATTTAGCCAATTGACTAAATTTAGTTAGTTATAAACGATAAAAACTAACTTACCGACTAAAACCCTTTCATATTTTGATGTGCCCTTTTTTGCTCATTTTCTTGATTCACGTTCCCAAAAGTGTGAATCCTAGTTTAGAAAGTTGTACCAACATGAAAAATAATTATCTCTTAATTACAATCCCACACCGAAGTTCTTAAAATAACATCATAGTAGAATTGCAGTCAGCGAGGATATGGCAGAATCACTTCTGCAGACTATATAATGGCAATGATGAATCAAATTTCGCTGGTAGGCAGCCTGAACCATTCGATAAGACGACGTAAGTCAACAAAATATGAAGAAAGGAAAGCAATATCTAAGCTTAAGTCTAGACTAGAAAAAGTCAATAGAGCGAACGGATTAACTCATGAACATTCCAAAGTGGCGGCAATGACTTGGTTAGGAGTATTGATCAACTTATCTGCGACATACCATATGACCAGAAAAAAGCATGCTCGAATCTTGAAGAAAGTAAAACATCCTTGATTCCGTATTATGTGAACGTCTGAAGCAGTTCGTCAACAGCCTGATATGTCCATATCAGTGTAGCTTTTGACACGAATTGGCCAACATAGATCAAATATAATCATCTGTGGTCTTGGAAAAAACCTAGAAGCTCCAAGTCGGCACCCACCACATATTCATCAATTTGAAGGTTATCTTTGACAGCATCCACGAGCCATATCAAGGTTTGGCATCCCTGCCAAGCTCGTCCTTTTGTGCAGGATCACGATGGAAATCTAAAGCTACTCCATTAAGTTCGGCAAAGACGTCACCGCCCCACATGATGTCAAACAACGTTTTAGACAAGGTGATGCATTGTCATGCGATTTCTTCAATTTCGTACTTGGAAAAATAGTGCAGCTACAACACCAGAGGCACCTTCTTTTAAAGGTCTGTCGGTAATCGGAGAACGCAGCTAGATGTCAACAGAGCGCTAATGAGAATTCAGACAGCAAAGATGAGTTTGGCTGAGAGATGAGATGCGCAAAGAAGCATATGTTGTCATCAAGAAAGAACACCCAAATGCGACGTCTTGGTCAATACGCTACCATAGACAGCTATAACTTTGAGGTAGTGAGGGACTTTGTCTACCTAGGCACCGCTAAAACTAGCGCTGAGATCAAACGAAGAATACCTCTTGCTAATCGCTGTTCCTTTGGGCTAAGAAAACAATTGAGTAAAGTCCTTTCTCTTTCAAAAACAGATTAAGGCGCCTTGAGTTATTTCGAGATTTATGTTAAATTCACAAATCTTTCTTTAAATGATAACATAATTCGTTCGGGACAGCTTAAATTAAATATGTATCTTATTTTTTTTTTTTTCCAATCCATATGTCTAGGGAATGAGTTATGGTTTCATAACCCAAATTATATTTGATGGTGGCGGGAAACAAATTATCACCTGCATTTTTTTTTTATATCTTGAGATGGGAAGTTCATGGTATGGGCAGGCCTACTCGCACGCAAACCAATTTTTTATTTAATATAATGTACAAGTAACACTTACAATTAGTCTTTTCTAGTACCTACAGATAGGGAAAGATTAAAAAGATTAAGCTGGAGAGGAAAAGAGTGACATGAGTAGCAAGAGGTAGTTGCTTCTTAAGATAAGTACGCCAAAGCAGCATTTTTAAATTGTGTGGCTCCAATTATTTGCTTTTTTGCTGTAGGGAGAGAATTCCAGAGTCTGGTGGTAAAGATGAAGAAAAGACCCGAAGAGTTTAAGTATTTAGAGGAAGGATTTATAAGGCAAAATGTTCTAGCAGAGAGAGCATATTGAAGATATGGCGGCGATCGGTTTTGTATAATTTTGTGCAAAAAACACAACACCTAATTTTCAAGAACTGCTGAAGCGTACATCCTGGGACATTTTTGTGATAATTGGATATGTGGTCGCACGGACAAAGCCCATATAAAGGGTCCGCCAAATAACTTTAAAAAAAAACGCTGAATATTTTCTCAAATTTCTTTTTTTATTTGAAAGTACAATCCTTCCGGTCCGGCCATGCAGTAGCCTACACGATCGGTCCAATTTTAAAACACATTATCGATTGTGTGCAGCTGTATTTCACCAATGGCTTCACGAATATTATCCTTTAAAGCGTCAATTGTCTCTGGCTTGTCAGCGTAATACTTATTTTTGAGGGCACCCCAACGTCCAATGGTGTCAAATCACAGCTCCGAGGTGGCCAAACGACGTCAGCTCTGCGGCTGATAATGCGATCTTCAAAAACAGGGCGCAAAACATCGAGTGTAGCTTCGGCTGTGTGGCACGTAGCGCCGTCCTGTTGAAACCAAATGTTGGCAATATCCTCCTCTTCAATTTTTGTGAACAAAAATTCGTTCAACATGGCCCGATAACGATCGCCATTGACTGTAACGGCCACTCCTTGCTCATTTTCGAAGAAAAATGGCCCAATTATGCCTCTGGACCGAAATCCGCACGAAACAGTGACTCGTTTTGGGTCCATCAGCTTTTCAATGTATGCGTGCGGGTTTTCTGTGCCCCAAATGCGACAATTTTGCTTGTTTACATACCCGCCAAGATCAAAATGAGCTTCATCTGAAAAGATGTTTTTTTTTTGGCAAAATCGGCATCTTCTGTAAGTCGATCGCAGGCCCACTTTGCGAAACGAAGCGAAAACGCATTGGATGGTCAGTTGGCTTCAACTCCTGAACCAATTGGACTTTGTATGGCGTCATACTAAGGTCTTTATGCAAAATTCGTCTCAATGATGTCTCCGAAATGTTCAATTGTTGAGAACGACGGTGAATTGATGTTGATGGCGCTTCACGCACACTTTCTGCTACAGCATCAATATTCTCGGGTATACGCACTGTTTTTGGCTTTTTACGCTTTGGTTTATCGATGAGGATGCCAGTTTCTTTCACTTTTTTCACAAGATAACGAACATACGGAGCCGACGGTGCTTCTCTTCTTCAAAAATCCGTACGCAATTTTCGCACACATTCTGCAACATAACCATGATTTTTAAAGTAATGTCGCAATATTTCAGATAAATCTTCATTTAGCCTGCAAACAAGATCTTCAACAAGGCCAATAGGTCTAGACAGATAAAATTGTACATCAACAGCATACCAATGTAAACTGGCATTGGAACAGTCTGTTGGCAGGTCGTTTATAAACATGCAGAATAAGAGAGGACCTAATATTCAGCCGTGTGGCACTCCTGCGCACTCCTCCACATATAAATAAGTACTATATATACACAAAGCGACAGTGCTTCCTGAAAATATTATAGATATTCTGAAATTTCCTATAAATCCAACACGTTTTAGAAGTGCTTCACGGTTGCGGCGTTTTCGTTGGCACGGAGGATTTTCTCCCGATTCTTGAAACGTTTTTTTACGTAAACTTAATCAAGAACATAAACTTAATCCCATATATTTACGCTAGACAAATCGTTTGCAATGGAAAGAATCCATAGAAGTAATAAGTGTATATGTACACTTCGCTTCTCTTCTCTTCAAGAAATTGTATCCATAAACTTTATTAACACACGAAACTAATCAGCGTACACCCCATACCAATGGCAATTCCCCACAGAAATAACAATAGCCGTCAAGTTAACTTGCTAACAATACAATTTGTCCCTTAATAAGCAAATCATGTAGCGTCAATTAATTCCCCTAAGTTTATAACCGTTTCACAGGTAAATATCTACCCCAACTCAACATATAGGGTGGAACGACATTTACCACATGAGCTTGTCCCCTTAATTATAACCAGAGCTTGTGTGCGTTGCGTTACTTGTGAGCTCGGTTACCTCCCGCAGGAATGACCTCTGCAAACAGAAGGAAGGTATGAATTAATTTTCCCTGACATGTTTACCTCATGGAGATGTTTAGCCTTTTTACTGCCATTTATTATATACCAGTATGTATGTCTAGAAAATATACAATGCCATCAAGTTTACAGTAATTGAAATTGAATAATAAATAAGGCGTGCGCCATCCGGGTGTCATTAGTGATGGTAGCCCTTAAATGGTTATTCAACTTTGAGTAACTAGAACCAGTTTCTAAAAACTTTAGAGAAAGAAAATTGAAAAACTAATTTACTGAATATGTGCTCAGTTTGAGCCCGCTGATTTAGGATGAAATTCAAAATCATGAAAATAGTGTATTTCAAATCAATAGCTCAGATTAACTTCAAAATCATGATACATAAATACATGAACTGTGATTTCTTTTTTGTTCTCGAATCCGTTGAAGGTGTCTCTCTACGAATTCCGTGATGCTCGAAACAAATTCACTCTCGCATTTCTCTTGGTCTATTCGTATTACCAACTTAATCACTTGTCATTCATGGTGGAACGTATTATGGATAATTGATGCCCCAGACTGCGTTTGTGAACACTGCCAACCAGGAAAAAATAAACGAAATAAATGTTTAATTTTTCAACTTGTTTCTATCTTTTCAGTTCATTTAATAAAGGGGTATTCTAGTCTAGACATTTAAAAAAATCGATATTTTTTTAACACTAAACTATTCAAGAATATATCTACAGGAGGATTTTTCAAAATTCAAATTACTTTCGGAGATATCGGTATTTTACTGACCCGGCATCAAAACTGGTTCGGCCGGAACTAATTGAACGAAAAACATTAAGGATTCTCCGTCTACCTGACTGATCTGACTGATGCTCTTCACTACTAAAACCAAGATACCCAGTTTCCCACTCCCCCGTCAGAATGAACAACCGCTTTCTCTGTCTACCAGCGCCAAGTACCTCTGCGTTACCTGAGACCCTAAACTCAGCTGGAAGCTAAACGTTGATCAGCGAGTTAAAAAGGCGTGCATAGCTTTTTACGCCTGTAGTAGAACCTTTGGCAAAAAATGGGGTCTCCATTCAAAGCTGATGCTATGGATGTATACGGCGGTGGTTCGCCCGATACTAACATACGGATCACTTGTATGGTGGCCGGCCCTCATGAAAAAATTCAATGTCATCAAACTTAACAAGGTAGAGAGAATTGCATGCATAGGCACCACAGGCGCTCTACGACCGACTCCGTCGGATGCCCTGACGGTAATGCTGCATCTCCTACATTTGGACCTACACATTAAAAAACACTACTGCTCACAGCGCCATTAGGCTCAGACTCTTATAATGCGTGAAGCACAGAGCGAATGGAAGAATTAGGAGAAAAATGAAAGATTGTGTAGTGGTTTGAGAAACTCAGGTGTAATTGGTTTCAACTCACTTCCGTAATGGAGCCCGAAACGGGATGGAGGATTTTTATATCGACCTATTGGCTTTAACCTAATTCGCAGGAGTTTATTCGACATTAGTTATGATTTATGAACTTTGAAAGTTTGGAAGATTTAGCTTAGACACCCCGCTGTCAGTGTTATGCCTTCACAGCAGAGCCATCTACAGGACTTTAACTGGACAATCTACACTGACGGCTCTAAGATGGGCGGCGGAGGTGTGTTCTCAGAATCTCTGAACATCTGTAAAGCCTATAGACTGCCCGACAATTCCAGTGTTTTCCAAGCCGAACTATTTGCAATCCGGGAAGCATGTCGTCAAATCAAATTACATCCAAATATCCTGCCAAGCCAGAAGGTTGCCATATGCATTGATATTCAAGCAGCCATCAAAGCTATTGCCTCCAAAATTAGTACAGGAATGCCGAGCTGAAATAGCGTCGTTAGAAGGTCAGCTCATTTCCCTTATATGGGTTCCCGGCCACAGTGCCATCCCTGGTAATGAGAAGGCCGATGATCTTGCTAGAAAGGGATCTGCCCCTCAGCGTTCGCTTGCAGGTGATTTTTTCATCTCAATACAGGCAGTTAAGGCTAATATAGTATATCCTCATACTTCCTTGAAGTAGCAAATCTAAGATGGGTCAGACTTACGAACATCAAGGAAAATATGGCCGGAATACAAACAATCAAAAACGGCGAGCCCGTCATGATATTGCTAGATTAGTGGCGGTCTGCACAGGACACTGGCCGATTGGAGATCATGCCATTAAGCTAGGTATCCCACACAACTCACATTGTCGCAGCTGCAAAAACACAGCTGAGAGGGAGACCCTAACACACTTCTTTTGCGACTGTCCGGCTCTTGCTAGAGCCAGACAACGGGCGCTTGGTAGACCCTTCTTCAACTCAATTAATGAGATTTCTGCTAAGGATATTAAGGAACTAATGTGCTTCTTAAATACCTCGGGCTGGATTTAGAGATATCTCAAATACACCAAAATAACATCATAAATAAGGTAACAGAGCTGTGGTATTAAAACGGCACTTAGTGCTAATTAGGTTCTCACTGAACCACCACTTTTACCTACCTACCTCCGTCTACCTGGGTCCATATTTCTCAGTAAAACCTTTTGTTCTTTGTATATATTGTAATACAAGAACCCAAGTTGACTTGTATCTTTTTTTTTTTAGTGTTCACTTACGTCCAGCTGGTAATAGTTGAATTCTAACCTTCAAACCACGTGGACGTACATTTGTGCTGGGAGTGAAATAAACATATTGGGAAATATTTTTTTTAATAAAATGGATAAAAAATCCTCAGCGCAAAGGATTACGCGTCCAGATCGACAAACAAAAAGACGATTTCACGGCAGTAGATTCACGGCACAGGAAGACACCAGTTTTACGAGTGCATCAGCAGCAAAATTGAGTAAATCAAATAATGAAGAGGTGATCATTGAAAATGAACGGCTACTGTCATCATTAGAGGAAATATTGACTCGATGTTTAGATTCAGAAACTCAAAATAATAATGAGCCTCTAAACACTTTGATTTGGACTTTCGATCCAAAACATATTCATTCCGGACCTAAGATGAGATAGCGACATTTATTGCTGTTTGTATTTTCAATGAAGGCTTCAATCCTATTTAAGAAATGATGGAGCTTATGGGAATGAAAATTGGACCAGAAGTTCATTCTTTGCTGTGAAACGAGACAATAAACGGATTGATCGCTCCGAGATACTAGCATCCAACGCATCAAAGGAGACCAGAACTGCTCGAGAGAGATAAAGACAGAAACGCGGTAAATAGTTTTTTTGAAGTCGAGGAAGGTCCGATGTATGAAGCAGGAATGGCAGATTGAATAAATGTAAGTCTACAATATCATTTCATGACTTAGAATGCGAACAACTTTACGCGAAACTTTTATTTATTTATTTATTTATTTATTTAAAAAATGAATATTTGCACATAAAGATTAAAATCTTATAAGTAGTGAAGGCTTTAAGGTAATAATCAATGGTCTAAGTAATAATTAATAGATATTTAAAAGCGATTACATAATTCAATTCAATTTATGATCACAAGTTTAAAAGAAAAAGTTAAGCGAAAACTAATTGCAAAAGGAGAAAAAAGATAAAATAAGAATAGGATAATTTTTGTTTAATTTACTATATCTTTGGCCAAATGTTCGAAGAGGAGGGTCTTAAAACTGTTTGCGCTTCTGATCCTTCTAAGTGCTGTGGGCAGTGAGTTCCATAGTCGAGCGACGTGGACAAAAAAAGTTCTTTCAGAAACTAGACAATTATACCTTGGCTGCATTAAAGCAAACGATCTTTTAGAAGTTCCAAAATTAAGTCTGTTGTATAGATATTCAGGCTGACCCGTTTGATATATGGTCATGGTAACGGATATTAAAAATATATCTCGCAAAATTGTTGTAAATGACATTTAATTTTCTATTTGTATCATAGTCCATCCGTAAAGCAGAATGGGTAACAGCAACGACCTCACCAGTAACATTTTTACATTTGTAGGTATGAAATATTGAATTGTCCATAATAAACGGAGGCTACTGTACAATTTCCCTACGGTAGCCACTACATGATCGGTCCATGTAAGTGTGTCGTTAAAAACCATACCTAAGTTTCTGGCTGTGCAGACGAACTCTAAGGTTTCTTGATCGAGTTTGATTGGTGGGAAGTAAGATGTGTCGAGTCTTCTTTTATAAATGCAGAGCGCTTTAGATTTCATTGGGCTTAGAGATAAGTTGTGCTTTGTGGCCCAGTTATGAATTCTATTCAGATCTGCATTTATGTCACCAATAGCACTCTCGATGTAAGGGAGCGGACTTGTCAGGTAGAGCTGGACATCGTCAGCATACATGTGCACAGTTCAGTGCTTGGCTAATCGAGGAATTTCATTAACATATAGACAAAAAAGTAAAGGACCAAGAATGGACCCTTGTGGCACTCCCTAAACGACATTTAGGAACGACGACATTCTGTCTCCAACCGTCACGCATTGCATTCGACCAGTCAAGTCGGAGCACTTACTTTAAACGCGTTTTTTCGAAACTGTCTTTTTCAAAACAATACCCACGATTTCTCAGATTCTACTGGACCGATTTAGCTGAAATTTGTCTGGAACTATCCCCATCCCCAAATTTCTATTACTTTTTTTTTAAATTCGAAACTGTCAAAAAAAGTGGTAGAGAATTTGTTTTTTTTTCAAGCAGTCGCCACTTTGTGAAAAAAACCTTTCCAACTTTTCCGTAGTTCCAGACATTGCGACATTATTCTAGATTAATAATCCTTTTTTTTTGGTTTCAGATTGCTAAGAGAGTTGAAATCGTGGATATGGTTACGCGCCAATTTTTTGAGATCCCCACTTCATCAACTGCTCATTATTGAAATTTTCAACTTTTTTATTTTTTTTTTATTTTTTTCTGTATTCTTGTTATGTTAATAAATAACTAATAAAAAATCGATAATAAAAATATGAATTGCCTTTTTATATAACACTTCAAAAATTACATGAAATTCATGCCTCTAAACTCGAAGCTTGAAAATTTTGACTTTACAATCTTCAGTCTACGCAGTGCGGTTTTTTTTTAAATAAGAACTTCAACGTTAAATGATTTCATTCATACTAAAGCACACAAACGAAAAACTATAGGCACAACAAAAAAATTGAAAAATACGTACACATTTACGTGTTTTGTGTTGTAAATTGCCAACATAGATTGAAGAACTATGCAACTATAGTTCAATTAAATAACCGCGACATCTGAAGCCATCAGTCTAACTTTCCCGCCGTCACAGGGACGAACTTTTGTGCATATTAACATTAGATTCTCCAACATTTTTCATTATAAAGTTTAAAAGTTTTCCATCTCACCTAGACAAAGTTTTGAGAAGCGTACGTCGAACATTATACAGCCAAGTGAGACGTAGTGTCTGAGGGTAAATATGTACATAAGTATCTTTTTCGCAGAAAACAAACTTCCAGAGGCAACATTTATTTACTCCTGTTTACTTTGTGCAGTTGGCGACAAATTTGTATTTGTGTTGGTGTTGAATCGCGTCGAAATGGTTATTAAATGCAGGATGAGATGTATTGCCTCATTAGGAATAACAATTCGTCATTTACATTCTGAAATGGAAAATGAAAGAAGTTGCAGGATAAAAAAAATGTTAGTTGAACAAAATTATTTCCTCGACTCGTAAGACAGAACATATTGAAATGCAACACTCTTTAAATGTCCCTTAAAGCTCTCGAAACCAGCGATTATGTCAATCGAGGATACAAATGATAAATCATTCGTCACTTTTATTACTTCCAGTGAATTGTGCCAAATGAGTAATGGCGTTCTAGACTGAAATCCATTTGAGGATAAATAATAAATATATCAATTAATTGCGTTAGATAAATCTTTGTTTTTCAAAAAATATACTGTGGGCCGAGCGTTGAGTGCTTCTTGGTTGAGCAACGAACTCAAGTTTCAGTTAAAAGAAATATTCAACAAAGTAAAGTTTGCTCCGAATAATTAAATGCAAACTTAATTGCAAAAAAGAGGCAAAATTTGGTACTGTTGGGAGCTTTTGTTCAATTCCACTATTCATCGAATTGGAAAAAATTATACGCTGGTAAATAAGTTGTCATAAAACGAATTTCAAAAATCACTTATTTAAACATTGATTTGGTGTAATAACTCAGGACTTTAGGTAAAGAATTAAATTAATTGAATTAAATTGTTGCTGACTTTTTGGCATCTTCACTTAGTTACTAATAAATAAAGCTTTCGATCTATTCACGAGTCTGAGCTGAGACTGAATTTCATTATTCACGGTCCCAGAAATGCTGCCTTCAGTTTGTTGGACAAGCTTCTTGGCATCCGCATCCTTCTTTTGTAAACTGTGTGGCTTGGATTGAAGGACACTCCAAGTTGGGGCAAATTTGTCATATATATATATTCATGTCATTGTAGAGCTCGTAGACCTTGTTATAATATGCTCTCCCTCAAGCTGTCCATAGTGGCCTTCGACTTAGATGTTTTCCATATTTGCAAACCTAATTTAGATGGAGAATTTGATATGACTTATTGGCTTAGGCTAGGGATTTTATTCGAAATTAGTTGATGTACCAAGAAGTTGTGCTTTTTAAGAAGATTTATAACCCTGTTACGCCTTCACGCCAGATCCAGTGACATATAATCTATACAAACCATTATTTTTGACAATACAGAGTAAGAACTCCATAAGCTGTTATGGTTAGATTTGTTCAGGATTCGAACCTGGACTTATCAATTAATCCATTTGAAAAAAAGACGTCTTTGCAGACTTCCTTAGACTAACTTACATTAACAATGTTCTGTAACATAATAATAGTAAATTAATTTCTTTCATTATTCTAATCCTAAAATAATAACGAATAACTTCCAGGTTGATTACACTTGCATAGTTATTGAAATGGCGACAAGCGCTTGCGACTGGTTCATTAAAACCATAAAAGATTTCATGTTGAGGAATAACAAAGTACTGGCTTCTATGTCTAAGTGAACGGTTTGGATTATAAGCCTTAAATAAAGCTGCTAGACGGGGACAGTCAATATGAACAACTATGAAAAGTGATTTTAGCGTATATGGACAACGAAAGTCAATGAAATTCCTGATTATAAAACCAAGCATGGAATTAGCTTTTGAGATGATATAGTCCGAGTACATTTTGAACTCTAATTTAGGGTATAAGGATAGAACATTTATTTGTGTAAAAGTGCAATTGGTTTATATCACACCATTTGGATGTGTTATTCATATCTGTCTGCAATGCAAAACAATCAGCCTGAAAAACCGACAGACTTAAATATTTTGACATCATATGCAAACATCAAACACTCAGACGATTTAACATAAAGAGGTAAGTCCTGAAATGATGAAAAGAAGGATGAGTAGTGGCCCAAGGTTACTACCTTGAGGTACCCCAGAATGCTTGTGTGTCCTTTGAGACAAAGTGGTACCAATTTTATCAAATTGAAGTGGATTTGTTAAAAAAAACTTCTAATCCAAGCTGATAGAGAGGAATGAATCCCCAGATAAATCAGTTTTTTTATGTGGTTCAACCTTTCAAATGCTTTAGAGAAATCTGTGAATATTTGTGTCATCAACCTGCTTTCTTCTCTCTATATTATTTACACAATAGTGAGCAAAAAGTGTCAAATTTGTAGCTGTGCATCTCTCTTTTACAAATCCATGCTGATATATTTAAATATGGTTTCTTATCTAATCTTAAATTTTATTTTTGACAAGAGATTCAAAAATTTTCGGAATCAATTGCAATTTGGCAATCGGTCTATAGTTTTCTAAAGACTGCTTTGAACCCGATTTGTGACCTGGTATATTAAACGAATATTTCCAATAGTTGAAAAATATTCCAGAACTAAGAGATGCGTTGAAAATAAAATGAAAAGGTTTCAATCAATTTATTTTGCAATTTTTAATGAATTATGCTGGAATATTTTCCGGTGGCATACTTAGATTTGAATCTAACTTAGTGAATTCCTCAAGGATCTCATCTTCAGGTATGGTTATGGATCCCATGTCAACGATACGATGTATTTCTAAAATATTCTCTAAGTTAGAAGACTGTTTACTAAAATTCGCCTGAAAGAAAGTTGCAAACATGTCACGTATTTTTTTCAGATCACTACTAACTTCACCATTAATTTGTTCACATTAATTTGTTTCCAAAATGCTGTCGAATTATCTTTAACCCTTGACTCCACTATCCATAAATACTGCCTATGCATAGAGTTTTTTAAATATTCATACTCCCTTCTCAAATTCGGGTCGCAGACTAGAGTCAACTTTGCACTTTACACTTACCACCTAACTTAATCATATTTGGAAGTTCACCCAAATCCATCCGCTGTCTTAATTTTGACATCACAAGATGAGTCGTTTGAAGATACTCTAGATCCACGATTTAGCCTTAGATTTCTACATCTGCCTGCATGTCGCAGTATCTGTTCAAGAATAAGGTTATGACAATTGCTGAGCATCTTTTTTTCCAAACTCTGTGAAAAATCGGAATAATTCGGAGATTCTTCATCGAAACTGAACAGATCATTAAAAGTGTTCTCTGATTTGCTACTTCCTCAATTCGCTTTTGATCGATCAATAACCTATTTTATCATCTTTACGTTGACACTAATAGAACACTCATTTTTCACTTTTTGCTTAAATTCTTTCTGTATGCTCTGGCTATTTACAGCGTTCTTAAGCGTCAAATGCTGAACTTTCTAAGTTGCCTGTTGACGCGTTTAATCATTGGAAAGTGTGACCACAAAAAGGTGGAGGTGCTTTTAAAAAAGATTAGAGTCAACATTAGCCGCTCTGAACGATGAAAAACATGGAAGAGTTTTCCTTCCATGCGAGTCATAAGCCACGTGCTTGTTTATCAGCTTGAAGGCTTGAAATTGATCACGTCAGTCCTCAACAGAATCCGCATCGTAAAATATGACATATTTTTTGGAATTCATATCATTTGCAATATTTTCAAATTACTCGTACATTCCGGGAAAATACTCCTACATCGTTATACTTTCTTGCACTGTGTTGCCTAAATTTTTCAGCTCCCCTGACTACGGCACAAGGTTTATCGAGTAACCCGTTTGGAGGCATTATGTTACCTTAAAATGCCGGAGGACAAGGATCTTTACTGAGATATAAGTTATCAGGACTTTACCCTCTTTGAAGACTTATATGTAATTGTAGGAGTCAGTCTCAAACTTCGACCTATCCAAAGGTGGCCTATATTGCATTAAAATGAATGATCTAAATGATTATCATATCATCAAGTTAGAAAAACCAACCCCGTCTCGAAAACATATCTGCATTTACCCCTAAAAACTATTTTCCTTTCTCATAAAATCCACTTCAAAGTAGAATAATAAGAATATAGAGAAAAATTCCTGAAAAAAACCATCGCACTCATCCTTTATCTAAATCTAGGTCAATTTCTTGCTCTTCAAACCACTTACAACAATTTACGAATGCATTGCTATTTTCCTTCGTCCTTCAGTCTATGAAAGTTAATTGACGATAAGATTAAGTTTTCTCGTCAAAATCAGATTAAGTGTCTTGCCTTGTCGCATCTGTGCCATAGTAATCCAATCGATTCCGGGCCACTTGTTTAACTATCAGTTTCTTAGTCCCTTCTTAAGTTAAACCGATTATCCTTTTCTTTGCATTCCCTTTTGGCTCATCTAGCATAAAATTGTAATTATTTGCGGACTCTTGTTTTTTTTTTCGAACGACAAAGTAACTTAAACGTGTCGCCAGTTAACAATCCAGCCTCTGAAGTTTTTCAACCTTTTCGTTTTTGAAGTTTAGAAAAGTTGTTAAAGTCGACTAAGTAGATTAGTGTGTCTGAGAGTTTTGCATACTTGATAACTCGATCAAAGGCATTTGACCATGAGGAAAAAAGGTATTTTATGACTCTTCTTATTTCTCATTAATGTACTTTGTGTTCGAGTATATGAAACGGATTCACAACAGGGTTTGTTAAATTCCAGGCTAAAAATTAATTTTACTTTCACTTAATTCAATGAAGCCTTCTAAATTTAGGGCATTCCACCAAGTGCCTTATGCGGAGAAGGATCTGTTTGTTCTGGATTGGCAATAAATTTCCATTACAATCAGTAAAATATCTAAATAAAACAACATGCTAAGCCGCCGTTTAGGTACTGCACAGGACATGATACCTACGAGGCTCTCTGGAGGAAAGGTGTAAATTATTCAACGCATTATCCTTGTGCTGCCCTTTTTTCTGTACTTTTTTTTCGTGTGTAGCTACTGGAATAAATAAATATTCATCATGAGATGCTTTATGTTAGTTTTTTGGCAAATTAAAACTAAGAGCTTGCCGACGACTTCCAAAACGCTTGACGTGGATGGGAATTTATTTTTTGTATTTTTTTGATGGAAGAAGGGTTCTGAGCCTTTTGCATTCGAATTGCCTACAGCAATGGCCATTTGTTGAGAACTTCAAGTGGTCGCTTTACCCACAAACAACCTTTTTAAGCTGTCCACTGGGTTAATTATAACAAATGACAGGAGCTAACAAAAAAGTCCGACTGTGGAAATAAAGTGAGACTACGATTCAACCAAAACCTTGAACAAAAAGATTAGCAGGCCAGTTTACATCCGACGAGGTACGACAATGACCTCAGAATATTTGCTCCAACTTATGGTGACTCAAGTGAAATGAGGATTACATATTTTGAAACTATTGGTGAAGAGAAAAAATAGGTTAATGATTTCATTCTCATAATCATCAAAACCAATATTGCGACCGACCGACAGGATAAACAAAAGATTTTCAGCTTATATAAGCTGAGCAGTCGCACCCTTCAATTATATCGAGCCTAGTGAGTAAGCCTTGAACATGTATCTAGTTTTGAAGTAAGGTTCAGTTTTCATTTCTCATTGTGATCAAGGTAAAGGCTTTATCACTATAGTGGTTCAATAAGCGATAGTATCATGACAAAGAAGGTAAAAACTTCATTTGCTCATCATGCTAGAGACTTTTAGTTCTGGTCATTAAAATTTAATGACGTGATGATAATATTGGCAACGCAATCTTAAAAAAACTTAAAACAAAACCTGGATGATTTAATGTGGAATAAAATACTACACACTGATTGAATGCCTGATACTGATTGGACACCACTCATTTACCACTACTTTTCCAATGATTTTCTTTATCTTGTAGGGCGCTCTATGCATATGTATTGTAAGGGTAGTCGCATTCCCTTGAGAGCTGGTAAATCATAAAAAAAAATCACCAAATTAATTTAGTTATAAAATTCCGAAACAATAATTTTTTCAATTATTTCGAAAATAATAAATATTAAAGGTGTTTCTTAAATTTGGCGTTTTAGAGGTTGAATTTTTAACGTCAACGCAGCTTTTCTAAAAAAATCGTCAAAGGGCTATCTCGTCATGAAGAGTGCTTCATGGTTATCAACAGAAAGTTTACTGGCAATTGAGCTGTATTATAATACGAGTCTAAGACCTTTATGACTTAGACTAATTAGACCAGTTGATTCGTTTCTGTTGAAAGGTATCTACACTCGACTGCATACAGATTGAGTGGAAGTCAAATGGTAAATATCTTTGGGTGCAGGAAATTTAAAACAAAGTGAACATCAGTATAAAGTAATCGCAAATCGAAATAGAGAAATGAGAATATATCATAATATTAAAAGGAATTTTCCATGCCAATTTTATATTACTGCTGTCTAACTTGGGAAACTTTTGCAAAAAGCCACTTATCAAGATTGTAGCGAATTCAAAACAAGGTTCTAAATATGATCCTGACGTTTCCATTACACACAAGCTGCATAACACATAAGAGCTAATAATAAAGATAGATGATATATAAAACGCAAGGTCTGGAAATTTATTGGTCACTAACTTAGCTATTTCAACTACAACAGAAGAATGAAAAACTTATTTCTTTCTTTAAAATTAAAACTATTTTTTAGTTCATTTAAAAATATGTACTCATATGTATATATATATCTATAAACATTATCGTTTATTAATTTTTATGTAAGTATTTATTTGTTTATTTATCTTTTTATTGATTAAGCTATCAAAATATATATCTTTATTTACTTACTTTTATTATTTTTCATTAATTTACAAATTCATTTACATTTATTAAGTTTTTTATTTAAATATTTATTTATCTATTTATTAATAGATTTATACCTATATTTATTTATTTTTTTAACGTTAATATATATTTTTTACTTATTTATTTGTGTATTTATTTATAATAATTTTTTTATTATTAAGTTATTTATGCTTCAATAAATTTTGTGTCCTTTGAATGTTTGTATTATATTTTTGGTAAATCATATTAGAATATTTCAATTGTAAGTCGATAGCATATAAGTGATTGATAGAGCCGCTCCCTTTTTCTCGGTCTAGCTTATCCTTTTATTATTACGAAGGTTTTTATATTGTAGCCTTTTCTTCGCCCAAAGTCAATTGTTTTGTAAAATATCTTAGAATATTGGAAAGTTGTAAGTTGTAAGGTAGAATATACCATATCTATAAATGTAAATATTTTCGCAACAATAAACATAAGCATTCTCGTTTCCAGATATAACCTTAAGGTTTGTCGTCGGCCCATGCCTCGGATTTTGTTCATATTGGCTGCAGAGCCTTACTGACTGTCTGTTATTTCAAAATTTATTAAATAATAGCTTTGGCTTAAGTTCAGGTTTATTTAAAATTGTTCAACTATTTAATAATATTTTTAAATTCCGGTCAATACTTCTTTTTATCATTTCAATGAACGCGGTTTAACTTGGATTGGAATCAGTTATTACTCCAAGGTGTCTCTAGGTAAAAACATTTTCGACATATGTTGAGCAATAGTCGTCATTATTAACTTCCCATCAGGAAGTTCTTGTAATCGGTCCGATTTTCGAAATTCAAAATTTTTACATTTCTCCACGTTTGGCGGTCCCAGTAGTCGGATTCCATGATTTTTAGAAAGATGTCTGTGTGTGTGTGTGTACGTACGTACGTACGTTCGTTTGTGCGGATTCTTTCGTACAGCCTAACTCGAGAAAAAATCAAGCTATCAAAGCCAAATTGGTTTCATTCGAAGCGTGTGTAAAGATCACCTGAAAAGCTTTTGGTTAAATTTCACAGGGTGGTTTGAATTTTATGACGAAAAAACTGTCAAAAAAAGGGACTATTTGACTTCTACAATTAAAATCAATTAAGTTTTCCAATAAAAAAGCTTCAAAATTAATTAAATTTATAGTTTATATCTACCTTATCAGATAAAAAAATATGCATAAATATTTACACTGCCGTTCATAAGTTTCCGGACAAATTCATATAAATTTTTTTTTTGTTCAATTTTAATGCCAAAAGTTTCATCAATATTATGTTTATTTAGCCAATTGACTAAACCAAGTAAGTTACTAACTATAGAGACTACCAAAAAAGCTAAAACAGTTTTTAGTTGAGGCCATTTCATACATTGATATGCCCCTGTCTCTATTTCCTGATCCAAATTTCCAAGGAAGTTCTTTGAAAAGTGTTTCAGAATTGTGAATCCTGTAAGTCTTTCCCCTTTTTTAAGACTCAGATTGACGTCTGCAACACTGACACATGAAAAGATCTTTAGAAAATTATGGAGCGACCAGTTTTTTTGTTCAAAACCCGCTCGGCTGTAGCTTGACGCTTTTTTATCGTTATAATATATTAGCAAGAAGAAGCTCGTGGCGAAAATTACATGAGGCAATTGAATTTAAAGCAAAAGCATCGAGAGAAACCTAAATGACAAAGTTAAAACACAAAAATAAAACTGCATTACTCGTAAATTGCAAGGAAGACCATACCATCCGATTTAGTTTGTTTTCCACTGTTGTGGTTTTAAATCATGAACGCAATCCTAGAGCTCTTTCCAGAAAATGACACAGAGATAAAAAAATTTCTCGGAATCGGCGTGGAAAATCCTATCCAAATCTGCAAAGAAAACTGGACTGAATGTGATCCTCATTTAGCCATATATTTACCAGACAGAAAAAGATCCTTTGCTGAGCAGTTACCAGCTCGGAAGAAAGAGGTGGTGGAAATCTCTGGATTGAAACTATGTACTTTTGAACATTTTCAAAAAGGACATAAAGCTAATCCTTAATATTCTGAGCAGTGGTTTATATCTTCCCAAGAAAAGCAATTAAACAAATTTGATTGATTAAAAATAATTCCAAAAATACATGAAGTTGAGATAAGCAGTTGGTCCTCAAATTTTAAAATATGAATACCTATTAACAGAGTTCTTACAAAATGTAATACTTTTGAAACTAAGCTATATAATTTTTGATAATTCTGACTGTCTAATTTATAACACTTTATTGAAGAAGTTGAAAAACAACTGCCAAAAGCAAATACATATTCAACTTCCAATGTAAAAGTTGTTGTTAAGAAATCGATTTTCGCAACTATAAATTTAAAATATCTTATCTTCACGTTGAGTTGGATACTCTTAGAGGAATGACTGGCTAAGATTTTGGGTCGTTGGTCCTATATTACTATCGAAAATGCTTCCATTGAGTCGTTTAATGCAAGCCATGGACAGCCAGCCAGCAAAAACAATTATCTCAAGGTTACACACCCCAAACCGAAGCCTGCAAAATGGAAATAACATAGTAGAATTGCAGTGAATGCTGAGGACTTGGAAGAACCAACAATGTCATCTACCTGACTTAGACGAAGTACAGATAGCAAGATAGAACTTCTTAAAGCGGCGGCGAAGACATAGTTGGGAGTATGCACCAACTCATCTGCAATACATGGTCAGTTGTCCAATCCTGAAGGAAGGAAGCCATTTATAGAGGTATCAATCTCCTCAAAATTGCCTTTAACATCCTTTTCGCCGTATGATGTGAACATCTGAAGCAGTTCGTCAACATCCTGATAGGTCCGTATTAATGTGGTTTTCTACCAGAAAAGTCCACCATAAACCAAATATTAACATAACGGCAGATCTTGGAAAAAACCCAGGAGCGCCAAGTCAGTACGCACTACATTTTCATCAATTTCAAGGTTGGTTTGATGATGATGTCAAACAAAATTTTAGACAAGATGATGCACTATCATGCGATGTCTTCAAAATCATTCTTAGGACAATAGTGCAAAAGAACCTTGTCAACGCCAGAAGGCAAAAAGAGGCATATGCTGTCATGAAGAAAGACCAAACCCGGATCAGAACGTTACCATAAACAGCTATAACTTTGAGGTAGTTGGGGCTTTATCTATCTTGGCTCCGCTATAAATACAGATAATAACATCAGCGCTCCAAAACGCTTTTACAACCCATTTTAGTTTCTAACAACCAAGACGAAACTTCTTACAACGAGCTCACAAACTTTTTAATCTTGTGCACAACATTAGATAAATGTTACTAAATCAAAAACGATTATTTCCAAATTGTTGTCCTGATCACTTAAAAGAATACTTTCGTAAGTAAGTAATTACCGAAATGTTCTATTGAAATTAATGTTGAATACTCAACTTTACCTTCATAGCAGCTAACCATTCCCCTACTAATCCCCATTTTAAGTAATAAATGTGATTTTAATTTTATAGAATTTTAACTAAACTAGATAAATTTGCTAATGATTCAACTCAATTATTATAATCTCATACCTTATATTTCAACATGAATTTGTTTAAAATTAGATTTAATCTTTTTATTTATATTTTTAATTTATTAGTCTTATATGTTTTATTTCAATTTGACCAATGTATTCTTTATACCGCGAATCTTTCACAGATTTATTAGTATTTCCTACTGTGTTAACATGTATAGTATATAATAAGTATACTTTTAATCTATACTTTAGACGCAAATCGTATTTTATATGATTCAAAGATGCGAAAACAAATATAAACTTACGGAGAGCTAAAAAAGTGAGTATCTTAAAGTTGATGTTGGGAGCAAATTAAATAGCACCTTAATGTTTTTTTTTTATCATGAGATGGGAAGTTCATGGTATGGGCAGGTCTACTCGCACCCAAACCAATTTTTCAGTTTGAAATGACATCCAGCTTTATGTCTATTTATTTTTGTTTAATTGTGGATGAATGCCTTCCTTGCATGATCTTTTTGCATTGAATTATTCGTATATCATTTTGGAAAAAAAGTGAACCCAATTCCGATCCCTGTGGATTCCCATTATTATATATTCTTTACAAAATGCTGCTGAAATGCAATAATTTCACTTACTTACTTAAGGTAGTGCTACAGTCCGGGGTGGACCTGGGCCTCAACCAACAAGCGACTCCAGCCAGCTCGATCTTTGGCTAGCTGCCTCCAGTTTCGCACGCTAAGTTGGTTGAGATCCCTTTCTATTTACACGTGTTACATGAGTAGCGGTCTTCCCCTGCTGCGCCTTCCCTCGTGGGTGGATTCAAAGACTTTCCGGGCCGGAGCACTGGTTTCCATCTGCACTACATGAACACGCCATATCAATCATTGGATCTTCACTCTTCTGACTAGGTCAATGTCGCTGAACAGCTCGTATAGTTCGTGTCCGTGTATAGTTTGT